>JAEANM010003617.1:0-22087 GCA_017656035.1 Myanophis thanlyinensis
GACCCCAAATACTTAAACTCCTGCACCTTCTTGACCTCAGCCCCCTGTAACCTCACTGTTCCACTTCCCTCCCTCTTCTTCACACACATATATTCTGTCTTACTATGACTGATCTTAATTCCTCTTCTTTCCAGAGTATACCTCCACCTTTCCAGGTGTTCCTCCACTTGCTCTCTGCTCTCATTACAGATCACAATGTCATTCGCAAACATCATTGTCCATGGGGATTACTGTCTGACCTCATCTGTCAACCTGTCCATCACAATAACAAACAAGAAGGGACTCAGAGCACATCTTTGATGTAGCCCCACCTCCACCTTGAACTCCCCTGTCTGACCTACAGCACATCTATTGTACACGTACTATTGTACACCTCTCATACATATCCTGAACTACTCTGACATACTTCTCTGCTACTCCTGACATCCACATACAGTACTATAGCTCCTCTCTCGGCACTCTGTCGTTCACTTTCTCTAAATCCACAAAGACGCAATGCAGCTCCTTCTGACATCTCTATATTTTTCCATTAACATTCTCAGGGTGAAAATTGCAGCCGTAGTGCTCTTTCTGGGCAGGAAGCCATACTGGTGCTCACAGATTTCCACTTCCTTTCTTCACCTAACTTCCACTACTCTTTCCCATAGCTTCATTGTGTGGCTCATCAACTTTATATCTCTGTAGTTGCTACAACTCTGCACATCACCCTTGTTCTTAAAGATCGGCACTAGAACTCTTCTCCTCCATTCCTCAGGTATCTTCTCACTTTCTAAAATCCTGTTGAACAGACTAGATAGAAATTCCACTGCTGTCTCTCCTAGACACTTCCACACCTCCACAGGTATGTCATCTGCACCAACAGCCTTTCCACTATTCATTCTCCTCAGAGCCTTTCTCACCTCATTCTTTCTAATCTTTGCTACTTCCTGCTCTACAATATTCCCCTCTACCCTCTTCTTTCCCTCTCATTTTCCTCATTCATCAGTTCTTCAAAATACTCCTTCCATCTTCTCTGTATAGTCTCCTCACTTGTTAGCCCCTTTCCATTTCTGTCTTTAATCACCCTTATCTGTTGCATATCTTTCCCATCTCTATCTCTCTGTCTTGCTAATCTGTACAAGTCCTTCTCACCTTCCCTCATGTCTAACCTTCCATACAACTCATCATATGCTTTCTGTTTAGCCATTGCCACCTCCCCCTTCACTCTACACTGTGATTTTTTGTAATCCTGTCTATTGTCTTCAGTTCATTCTATGTCCCACTTCTTTTTAGCTAGCCTCTTCCTCTGGATGCTGTCCTGTATTTCCTTGTTCCACCACAATGTTTCCTTATCTTCTTTCCTCCTTCCAGATGACACACATAGCATCTTCTTACATGTCTTCCTGATCATGTTTGCTGTAGTTTCCCAGTCATCTGGAAGTTCTTCCTGACCACCCAAAGCCTGTCTGAATTCCTCATAACATTCTTCCTTTTCCAACTTCAACCGCTTGGTCTTCTTCTCTATCTTTCCTCTCCTCTCCTCTTCATCCTGACTGTCAGAGTCATCATACACACCACCATCTGATACTGTCTGTCTACACTCTGTCCTAGCACCACTTTGCAGTCACTAATCTCTCTCAGATTGCCTCGTCTACATAGAATGTAGTCTACCACCATACTCCTACATCCACTCTTATATGTAATTCTATGTTCCTCCCTCTTCTGGAAATAGGTGTTAACTGCAGCCATTTCCATCCTCTTAGCAAAATCCACCACTATCTGTCCTTTTAGGTTCCTTTCTTTAACACCAAACCTGCCCATCACCTCCTCATGCTCTTTGTTCCCCTCACCAATGTGTCCATTTAAATCTGCTCCAATCACCACTCTCTTCCTTCTGGGAATACTCTCCATCACTTCATCTAGAGTAACTCTCTCCAGAATCTCTCCTTCTCTTCTAAGTCAGTGGAGCATAACCACTGACTACATTCAACATTACCCCTTCAATTTCCAACTTCAAACTGATCACCCTGTCTGACACTCTTCTCACCTCTAAACATTCCTCATAAGTTCCGCCTTCAAGATCATTCCTACCCCATTTCTCTTCCTATCCACACCGTAATAAAACAGTTTGTATCCCCCTCCAATACTATGTGCTTTGCTACCCTTCCACCTGGTCTCCTGCACATATCTCCTGCACTACCTTCCTTCTCTCCATCATGTCTGCTAGCTCTCTATCTTTCCCTGTCATTGTGCTAACACTAAGAATCCCTATTCTCAGACCTATATTCTTACCTTTCCTCTTCTTTCTCTGTCTACAAATCCTTCTGCCTCCTCTCTTTCTTCGACCAACAATAGTCCAATTTCCACCAGCTCCCTGTAGGTGAACTTTGCATGTTTAAATTTGGTGTGTTTTTATGCCAGATTCCCTTCCTGATCCAACCCTCTCTATTTATCCAGGCTTGGGACCAGCACAGAAGTCACTAGCTTGCAACCCCTGTGGATAGATTCATTGCACGTATCCTGTAATTTCTAGAAATATCCATACTTACTTAGGTATCTGCTAAGAGGGGCTTTCTCCACATAAGGGAGACTTCAGAAAGAAAGCCAAGCTGCATGTCTTTTGATGATATCTGAGTCAGGCTTAAAATCAGAAAATGCCGTTTGCAACTCCAGTTTTACCTCATCTACTCTCCAGTTCTCACATTCCAAATATACATCTCATGTTGGGGTGCAAAGCCGTATTCAAAACTTTTTGCCTGGAATATGCCCTTCTTTAACCAGTAAGGATAAAGTATTATCCCACTGAATAAATACCCAAGGGCAGAGATAGTAATGTCATCATTGAGGATATTTAAAACAAGCCCTATACTGGAAAATAGTTCCACAACAAGAAATTCTATGATTGCCAATAAGATAGAATAGTTTCTCTAATGGGCCTCTTTTATCTTTGAAGCCTATAATGATAGTACAAGCTAGACTCAGCTGTCAAATGAAACTCCTCTATCTTGCCACATGAATTTATCCAAGAGTAATTACTGTGTAAGTAATGGAAATAAACATTCTGCCATGAAATCTGCATCCTCAACTCTCTTGGAAATGAAGGATGATTTTATGCACAAACATGAGAGCAAACTCCTTAGTGTATTATACAGTTCCTCTGCTTTGCTCTGCTTTAACACCCTTACATGCTAATTATCTCCTTTTCTGGCAAATCCATCATGAAATATTAACCAAAGTTAGCTGATGCAGCTGGCTCAATCGTTATACTCTTGAAAATCGGAGGAAGCAATTGGATTTTCTTGTTTAATAGATTCACATATATTATTGGATATTGAGTAGCTTCCTGTTACTGGACATATTTTGCTTTCATGGGCCCATTGCTTACTTATGTAAATATTTGGTCATTTAGTAATGTAAAGTAATCAATAAAGTTCCATGTTCTTTCTTATAGGCAAGGGATGGGAAATGTGCAGCCTTCCTTATTTAGGAAGGTAGCAAATCCACTATCAAAATAATCATCTGATTGCACTTTTGCATAACTTTGGGCATGGGCAGGATGGGATACTGGATCTTACTTGACCTCTCAGCAGTTTTTAATGTCATCAACCATGGTATCCTTCTGGATCTTCTCAGAGAATTGGACAGCATATTCACATTGCCTCCTTCCTTCAGGGTCAATTCCAGCTGCTGATCATTAGGTGGAAGAGGTCCCACCCTTAACATCTACTATGCTTTCTCCTCTCATTTTTAACACCTACACAAATCCTCTAGGTGAGCTCATCCATCACCATGTATCTTCAATATGCTGATGATAATTATATATCTCCATTCCTGGTGAATTAAGTGATACTTGAACATCTTAGTCTGGCATCTAGAGATGCTCTGAGGGTCTGGATAGAGAACAACTGACTTTAGCTGAACCTTGGCAAGATTACGGTAAATTGCTTTGGATTTTGGATCTTGCTGGTTCCAGGGATGTGAACTTTGGTGTTGGATGAAGTTGCACTGCCCCAATAGACCCAATGCACAAAGTGGGGGGGGATCCCCCTAGATACACCATTCCTACTCAATGAGCAGGTGGCAATCATGGTTAGCAGGACCTTTGCAAAGCTTTATATTGTCTGCCAGTCATGCCCATTACTAGATTAACTGGCCCTGCTGACAGTCACTCATGCCTAATCACCTCCAGATTACTGAAATGGGCTGCCCCTGAAGAGTATCTGGAACCTTCAGCTAGTACAGAGTGCAGCAATGCAAGCACTTATGTGTGCTCCTAGAATAGTATAGGTAACCCCTCTGCTCTGTGAAGTTCATTGACTGTCAGTTTGCTTCTGGGTCCAATTCAAGTCACTTGCTTTAAACTTTCAAGCCCCTTGTGGCATGGGAGGGCTATCTGAAGGACTGCCTTTCCCCAGGTATAGCACCCCATCCTATTAAATCTGGCAGAGAGGGCATTTTATGGGTTCCATCATCTAGGGATATGCATTTGGTGGGTCCCAGGAGATGTGCCTTCCATAATTTGGTGCTTGCCTTATGGAACATCCTTCTTGAAATTAGATTAGCTCTAGTAATCTAATAGACTACATATTCAAAACAACCAGCATTATTTTAAGGAAATATTCACAAGTCACCATTTTCACTCATTTGGGTTCTCAAATAATTTTTTCTATAGTCTCTCATCTAATTCCTATACAGCTACTCGTGTACACTAACACAATAATTGTGATCCATATTCATTATTAATTTCTACTTGCATGTATGCCTACAATCACCTAGATGAAACCAATACATACATAGTACATAGAACAGCAGAGTTGGAAGGGACCTTGGAGGTCTTCTAGTCCAATCCTCTGCTCAAGCAGAAGTCCCTATATCATTTCAGGCAAGTGGTTGTCCAGTCTCTTCTTAAAAGCTTTCAGCGATGGGCTACTCACAAATTCTGAAGGCAAGGTATTCCACTGGTTAATTGTACTCACTATTTTAGGTTGCTTCTCTCCTTGATTAGTTTTCACCCATTGTTTGTTGTCTTGTCTTCTGTTGCTTTGGAAAAGAGGTTTAGTTCCCCTCAAATATTGGAACACTGCTTTCTCCACTCATCCTTCTTTTCTCTAGACTAGACATACCCATTCCAGCAACTGTTCTTCATACGTTTTAGCCTCCAGTCACTTAATCATCCTTCTTGCTCTTCTCTGCACTCTTTCCAGTGCCTCAACATCTTTTTTATATTGTGGAGACCAAAATTGGATGTAGTATTCCAAATGCAGTCTAACTACGGCTTTGTAAAGCAGTATCTGTGTGATCGTGTGATCTTCGTGTGATCTTGATTATATCCCTCTATTAATGCAGTCCAGGCTTTTTTTTAGCTGCTGCCACACATCGTTTGCTCATACTTAAGTGATTGTCCACCAGGAGTCCAAGTTAGTCTTTCTATTTGTATATAAATCTACATGTTTACTTCCATGCATTCACTTCCTTGTGTTATTCAACAACCAAAAAAATATGGTTACTTTCATTCAAATCTACTATATCTTCCCTTTTTCTTTTAATTTCATACATACATAAATTATCTTTTCTTTTTTCCATTTTATTTATTGATTCACATTATTTACCAGATTGATTCACATTATTTAAGTAGCCCCATTGTTACTGACCTTTGTCACCATCATGGCTTTTTTCAATTGCAATTTTCACACAATGCCTTTTAGTAAAATAAAGAAGTGTAAATTAAATTATCGACCTTATGTTGCCACATGCAACTTTCCCTACCAATGGTTAGAGTACTATTTCTCAGTTGCCACATCATTTAGGCAATATAGAGACTATATTCATGGCTATAAGAATGGATCAATCAGGGCTATTTTGATTATTGCGAGCTTAATCTAAAGTGGATGAGATTAGGTGTGTATACCACTTTTACTGTATTTTATTTTACTTTTATTTTTTAGTGCTGTAATTCTATTAGCTTTCCCCTGCTCAATTTTCAATACTTCTATTTTTATTATTTGTTTTAAGATTCACAGCCCAAAGGCCAGGAACCCCTGCATCAGAGTATAATGAAAGTCATGCTGCCACATTCATTATCTTGTATAGGTTTTCTGTTTGTATTTCATTAAAAAAGCAGTTTATTTCAAAATTAGAATGTATCTGCATTAACACAGTATTTCTTAGCAGCTGCAAATTTCTAATTCACAATATTGCCTTGAAAAACTATCCATTATATACAGAGTTTTTTAGAACATCAAACATTAATCCCATTTAATTTTTTTTCTTTTCACTCCTATTTTATTGTCCAGGAGGAAAAGCATGACTATAATGCTTATTTCAAACCTCAGAGTCATAGCTTACAGGACCAAGATTTTTGTGACAGGATGAACAAACTAATATGTTTTACCTAAGCAATTCTGGAAACATTGATAAGTATAACAAACATTCAAGAATTCCTTTAAAAATGAAGCTATTGATTAATAATCGATAAGTCTACAGTATAGATTTCTTTACATTTGTTACCATTGATTTAAATCAGATTTTAACACAGGCTTCAAGTGCTATTCATTAGGCTGTTATTCATTAGAATTAGAAGGAACCGCTGGTGGCTTCAAAATGTTTCAATAATTCTCTCTCTCACACACACACACACACACTCCATACATACATACAATTTTACTATTTGCTTCACTCAAGAAAATTCTGCCCTTTTCTAGACACAGCAAGTGATAAAAAATTCTAAGGAACAATCTGAATGTCAGAGAAACTATAAGTACAAAGGAATGAATTTGTGGGATAGGGTTGTTCCATCTTTTCCTTATACCTGGGTCTTTGTGTCAGTCATTTAACTTTTAATCTCTGCATTTCTATGAAATGGGTTTTGTTAAAAGAGAATGTTCTAGTTTCAGAGGAGCTAGTTTATAGTACTTCTTCCAATTAGCTAAGAGGTACAGTGATTCTGCCAACCTAGCAGTTCTAAAGCATGTAAAAATGCAAATAGAAAAATAGGGACCACCTTGGTGGGAAGATAACAGCGTTCCATGCACCTTTGGCATTTTGTCATACCAGGCACATGACCACGGAATAATCATCAGCCAGTGCTGGCTCTTTGGCTTAGAAACAGGAAATGAGCACTACCCCCTAGAGTCGAGAACAACAAGCACATATGTGCGAGGGGAACTTTTACCTTTACTTTACACTGATTCTTGATGAATGTATTTTTTCTTTTTATGTACACTGAGAGCATATGCAGCAAAGACAAATTCCTTGTGTGTCCAATCACACTTGGCCAATAAAGAATTCTATTCTATTCTATTCTAGCTACAATTTACAAGAGTCTCCAATCTGGCAGACTCATTCAGAAAAATTGGTGTGCTTATTGCTTTTTTATATTAGATACATCGTTTTTCTTTTAGCCTTGAGAGTGTAATGTTTATAAAATGGGTACTTTCTGATTGTTACATCCACTATAGCAGTAATCCTGTGGATAAGCATCTGTGTTTGTGGTAGCAGCCATTTTACTTTCTCAACATGCAGAATAAACCTACAGGATTGGAGAACCTTATAAGTTGTAGCTGCAGCCTTTGAGTTAATTAGTTTCTATATCTTAATCCTGTGCGTGCATGCGTGTGTGTGTGTGTGTGTAGAGCATAAATGTATCAGCAATTTGATGATTCATGTCTTTGTAATGCAATTACATTCTAGTGTTCTGTTTATTCCAGAAGTGCATGCCTAGCATAATTAAATTGTGAAACTACTCCATTGAATTCCCAAACAATATAAAATTCAGACTGCATTCTTGCTTCTGCCTATCGCCAGCTAAAAGGGTATGCTAGTGAACTGCTCCTAACGCAATCAATTTCAGTTATACGAAATATCCATTCTAAAGCTCTTACTTCGACTTACCGGTTTTAAGATGAGAACCTAATTATCTCCTTAAGGTACTATTTTTGTGTGCATCTGTGAGGGCTTGTGTAGTGCAGTTGTGAGGGCTATGAATTATGAACTCACTCAATAGCTACAATCAAGCCCACATGACCTAGCTGTAGTAAATCCACACCTGTGTACTGACACAATAATAGCAGCCTGCCTGTTCAGTGGAGCACTGGAGGGGTGGAATGCCGTCACTGACATCATCCTTATCATCACTGATTTCCAGCCTTTGTTTTCCCTAGCCGGCCTTCATGCAGTTGTATAGAACCATAGAGACCAACTCATCTCATCCAACTCTTAGCCTATTTATTATGCAATGAGTTACTATGTATTGAATCATGACTCTTTCTGCTTTATGTCCCCATATGGAGACTTTGTTATGCAACACCTGCTTTTTGTTTGCAATATTTTTCTGAATTGGTAATAAAGTTGTTGTGTTGTTTTAGGAGCTAATCTCCCTCAGAGAAACTTGGGAAGTTGCAATGCCACGAGGCATTGGCTCACTTCCAAAAAAAGCCCCATGGGCCAATTGATTTTTTTTCCCCTTTCTTTCTTTCTTTCTTTCTTGCTTTTTGTTCCAGCAGTGCTCCCTGTTGCTATGTGGACTGGACCCCCTCTGAAGTTTTTCCTATCAACACAGTCTCACTGATCATTTCAGCAACTCTTTCTTGAGTGTTAAACAACAAAGATGAGGCAATGATGAGACCAAATGATTCTTAGAGATCAGGCACTAATATTATTTTTCCCCCAGTCTTGGGCCTCAGTGCAGATTTGGCAGCCTGGGAAAATATTGTTCGTTACCAAGATGAAAGGAGGATAGTTATCTCTATAACTCTTTCATAAGGAGCTTCAAGTATATATTTTAAATCATGATGATCATTTACTCTTGGGAATGTGTACGGTGGGGCGTGACAAGTTGTTTTTAAATTTTGCATTGAACGTTCTTCAAAAGTTTACGAATACTACAGATGCGAAAGTTCGAGAAAGGAAGTAGGAGATCCAGTGACACACACACACACACACCCAAATTCGGATATGACTGCAACTTGTTTGTAATTAAGCTTTATGTTCCTGAAGATTTGGGGCTTGAGTAATTTCACCAGAAATCCTGACAGAATTGCAATGATGAAATGGCTCCAATTTACAGAAGAACAAGAGCTCTACTCCTATGAAACATATAATAAGGCTTCTGTAGAAGACATTGTGGCAAATTGCATGACTAGTAGACTAGCATGTCTTTATTCCAGGCATACTTTGCTTTCAGAAGGTGCTTCTGCATTTTTATTTGTGATTACACTGGTCATGTAACTGGCCACTCCAAAAGCTATTATTAGCCAAATTAGGCCAATTCAGAGCAAATGCTTCATTCTCTACATTGAATTTAATGTGCTAGGGAAAAAGAGAAAATGCAGACTATTAGCTTCCAATATTAAGTTTTATAGGATTATGGATATCTTTCCCACTTTAAAACTCTGCTTGAACCATAGCCTCCCACCTTATAATCACTAAATGTTCTGAGAAAAGCTGATGAAGATGAGATCATCTCCCCCAGGTTTTTCTTCCATGCTTCCCTACATAAGCAGCATGATTGCAACACCCTGCTTCCAATCCACATCATAGATTCCCAGTAACGTCTCTATTTTACAGTTCAATGTTTCCCAAGTTATGAGATCTACCTTCCTTGGGGGCATGCAGGTAGAGGGTGGAGTTGCACAATGTTACAATAAATTCACCTTTTCCAAAATAGTAATTTTCAAGTGAGCATCATTGGTGATGGAGGAAGCACAAATGTTGCTTTTTTAGTGTTTTATGTCTTTATTTAAAAAAATAAAGTTCTATTGTACTGTGTTCATTGTTCATTTGTGTTCATTTTGATTTTTAGATTTAGGAGAGGTTTGCACATTAAGATAACACTAAAGGGAGGGGAAAGGGGGGGGGAAGGTTAGGAAACATGAGTATAAACCACGTAAGTGCCCAAGAAGTATCTCTATGTTTGGGGGGAATAAAACTGCATTTTCACTGCATCCTCATGCAAAAGTAGATCTTCCCCAACTATATTACCTCGAGCCTCTTCAGATTCCCAACCTGTATTGCCACTTCACTTGCATAAATAAGGGTTAAACATATTTTTTATAAGGGTTATACATATACAATGTATAACTGTGCAAGTTATAATGGCTGAAGTAGGTTTCTGTTAAGCCAGTACTGTTCACAACACAAGGGAACATGGTGGCACAGAGGCTTAATGATGCTGGAACTGATAGCCAGAAATGGTCTGCACTTCAGCAGTTTGAACCCAGCTCTATGAGATGGAGTGAGCTCCCACTGCTTGCTCCTCAGCTTCAAAAGCATGCAATATTGCAAGTAGGTAAACAGGTATCACTTTGGTGGGGGAAAAAACTAGCTGTATTTGTGTGTGCAGAGAGGGGAAATTGGCACTGAGCCTGGCTGGACACAGGGCCGTGCAACACAAGGCAAAGTGAGACCGACTGAGGAGCCCGGAAAAGCCAACAACCTGAGCGTCACTAGTAGGCTGGTGTAAGCTGATTTGCCCCTGGATAGACATGCAAGCACTGAACAGAATGAACTAGCAATTTAGGCTGTCAGGGCTGCATTGTGTCTAGCATTTTTAGCTTTCCCTGCCATTGTATGCCAGATGCTAAATACCGTAAATAAATAACATGGTGGACACCTTCTAAAAGCATAACTAAGAGGCTGTTTTTCTTTGCTTTGCCATAGGATTTCCAATGACAATTTCAAAAGCTAGAAGAGACTTCTAACTAATTGCAAGGTAGCACACTTTTCCAGCTGCTACAACTTGACTCTTGAGTCAACTCTTTGAGGCGATGCAAAGCATCGTCTTGGTTTTTGATGAAACCAAGCCATCTTCTTTTGATAGCTGGCAGGGTTTGCTGAGAGATTTTGCAATGTTTCTGCTTTAAGGAATTTTTACAGGCATCTTTTTTTGCCTGGGCTTATGAATCTTGAGTCCAAGCAAAACTAGATAAATGGTGGTCAGATGCATAGGATATTTATTTAAAAAATTAAACATCATTTGTCACGTTCATGGAATAGTTTTCCATAGATATTGATGTACTTCTTGTTATTTAAGCTGGTCAGTCTTTGAAGCTGTAAGAGCTGTGCTTCTATCCTCTGATGACCCATAACCAAGCACATTATTTTTGTTGGTTGTAATATAATATGATCCTATAGTGTTGCTAAGATGAGTAGCAACCCTCCAGCATGTTATTCATGGCTGTCTATTGCCCTAGCTCTTAGTGGATAAAAGCTCAGTGTTTTTGTCCTTTTAGTATAGATTCAAACTATGCTTTTAGTTATACTTCAGATAGCAGAGGACAGTAATTCCCAAACATGTTATCAAACTAAACACCAATTATTATGACCTACAGGATCATTTTGATTCTCTCATCCATGGCAAAATAATTGAGCCAAACATGAATCTGGGCATAGGAGTTAATATGAGTTGGGAATGGAGTAGTGGGTTAAAGTGTCAATAAGTGGAAACTGAGGCAAAATCTTGTGCTCTGTTACTTGCACAAAACAAATGTTTGCATTTCTGCTTCCCCTCTTGTTTCCTGACATTAAGCAAATACGACAGATACTTTCCCCCAAAGGAAGCTTTGGGCCATCACTCTCACTAGGGAAGAAATATAAGATCTTGCTGGGAAAAGATGATTTGTGTGATTAGGTAGAGCATATCTCTATGTATAGCTTTTTCCCTCCACAATCTCATAAACATTTTTCTTCAAAAGGGTTTCCATGGAGATAGCAAAGTTACAGTGAAAATTACTTCTATTCATTTTCCTTAAAAGTAGGTCACTTTAGAGGACAAAGAGATGAAGTGAGGTTAAAAAGTTCTGATAGGTGCTGCTTCATTCGCTGCTCGGAAGTGCAGTTCACCATGGGAACCAGATTTGCTCCCGAAGATTGTCCTGCCAAAGTACTCTTTCCAACAACATCTGTCACCCTCAAATCCAATGCTCATGTAGACCAGTAATTGTCTAGCACTATGCATTGTTTTCTTTCTCTTTTCTGTTTTCCTAGTTCTTTAGCTTTCTTTCTCCCTTTCGGGTCACCACAAGGCATTTGCAAACAATTTTATGCTATATTTTCAACTGAAGCCAAAGATGCAAATCATTGAGAGGATCTTTTAATTGTATTACTTGATAAAAGATGCAGCTGCTAAATTTTCTTGGATTTGGGGTCATAAACACATTGTATGACCAGTCCAGACAATCCTACTCCCAATGTGTAAAAGTCTTTTATGGGCTCCACATGTATGTGCCTTAGCAGTTTCCCTTGGTGCTGATGGGAATACATCTCTCTTCCAAAGATAGAAGTGTGTACCATATTCCCCTAAAATAAGACTGGGTCTTATTTTCTTTTCAGCCCCAAAATAAGAACTATTTTTATTTGAAGGGGGGAGTCTTATTATTTTCCAGGTTAAAAAACCTGAAAATAAACATTTTTATTGAGTGGAAATATCAAGAGTGACTTACCCTTCAGGGAACACTAAACCTATAAAATTTTGGCAATATGACTTCAAGGGAGTCCCCATAATAACATTTTAAAATATCCCATCTGCTTCTCTTTTAAGACAAAAACAAAGATGAGGAAAAGTTTAGCAAAGAATATCCAGAGAAACTGGGCTGAAAAAATACAGTAAATCTTTTACCTCATCCTAAAAATAAGTCTTCAAGAATTGGTTAAAAAATAAGTTCCTACTAAAGTTCAAAAAGACATTCCACCCTCTGACCACATGCTTTTCTTGGTGACAGACTTGTTGGCAGGACATGTTGCTTGTTGGCAAAGTTAGCCTCTCCTAGGAATGACATGTTATGTCGGTTCCACAGCATGTAAAAAGAAAAAACTTGAAAAGTGTGGTATTATCATTCATTTTAATGTCATAGATTGTGTTAAAAATGTCTGTGGAGATTCTCAATCATCCAGGTCATGATTGTCCCAAAGATGCTTTTTTAAAAGGCAGCTGGACTTTTTCTTGAAGATATTTCACTTCTCATCCAGGAAGTTTCTTGACCTTCTTGAGTCAGAACTGAAAAAGCTTCTTAGACAAGAAGCAAAATGTCTTCAAGGAAAAACGAAGTCCAGTTGCCTTTTGAAAAAGCACTTTTGGGATTGTGCTACAAAGAAATAGCCTGGTTCACACAAATAGCATGTAATAGTGCAATCACAAATACAATCCCTTTGACTTACTCATACAATTAAACATTCTAAATTTCTTTTTGTCTCTTTCTGTTCACGCAAACCTGCCTAGATAAATTGTAACTGACAAAGTGGCTGAGAAAAATACTCAAGCAGCAACTCCCTAAAGTACTCCAATGGGCAGACTTTACAGAGCTGATAACATTCATCAACTGAATGATCGTGACAATACCAGACAGCCCATTCCACACAGTATGTCCCTCCACTTGATCCTTATATGAAGGAAAAACTGCAATCCCATTTGGAAATCTGCAAAAGCAAAATGTATTCTAGATTTTTGAACGGTCTTTGAATGTCTCCAAAGCTATTCAAATGCTACTTTATTCTCCCTTCAGCATGGAATATTCTATGCTGATTCTTCCCTGGTGATATTGAATTACCTTTTGCTTCTCTTTAGCAACCCAAGGCTAGCTAACTCTAACTTTGCTTGCTAGCCACTTTGCTATTTCTCCTGCCCTAAGTCCAACTTCAGTACTGCTAACATTTTAGCCAACTTCCCCTTCCAATTTCTTCTCTATGGGAGATTTTTTGTATAAAAAAAACTTTTCTCTCAATTCTTTCCCAGCTTCAGATAATCACTACAAGTACCATGTACTGTATATGTCTAGGTGGTCACATGACAGACTAACAGTGGGTGATAACCTTCTTCATTCTGTCAAAGCACTGTTGGATGACATAGCAAGCCTTCCCTAAATTAACTCCAGAAGCCATGCTAGTTTGACATTCTGCTTAATGCAATCCCAACAACATTCCCTAAAGGTCTTTCCCACTGCTGGGTTGAAAACTCTCCTTAAGTCTGCAGAATTCTATACCAGCTTGAAATTTGCTGTCCTCTTGCCAATCTCTTTCTTGCCTCTATTAGCTCTCTTGCCAACTTCTGCCAAGTCATTTGACTTCCCTCCCAGATAACAAGTGAAGACCCTAAAGGGTTTTACAAACCTTAAGACTGCCCTTTAATGATGTTGAAAAAGAAGGTGAAATATTTCTTTAATCCTGGTACAGCCAAGGGTGATTTAAACTTATCTTGCTCTCAGACTGGGAATAAGATGGATGTGAAACATTGGGGGGGAGATGTTTCCAGGACATGTTTATGCCATGGTAAGAAACCTAGAGTAAAATGCCTTATGTCTAAAACAAGCCAAGTTAGCAAAGACTGAAGTAATGCCATATGGAATCAAAACTAATCAAATAAATAAATAAATAAATACATAAATATATAAATAAAACTGCCATGACTGTGATAACGTGATGACTTAATAATACTAAATAGTATTAGAGCAGAAGTGATTCCACTATGGTGACAAACCTCCATAGATGTTTCTATCACTGTCAAAAAATATTAGGAATAAAGTTCCCTGCAGTACAGGTAATCCTCAATGTACGACTACATTTGAGCCAAACATTTCTGTTGCTAAGAAATTTGTTAACTGGGTTTTGCTCCATTTTATGACTTTTCTCACCACATTTGTTAAGTGAATCACTGCAGTTGTTAAATTAGTAACGTGGTTGTTAAGTGTATCTTGTTTCTCCATCAACTTTGTTTGTACAGGAGGTTGCAACAGGTGATCACATGACCCCGGCACATTGCAATTGTCATAAATGTGAGACAGCTGTCAAGCATACAAATGTAAATCACATGACCATGGGGATGTTTCAATGGCCATAAGTGTGAAAAATGGTCATAAGTCATTTTTTCCAGTGTTGCTGTAACTTCAAACAGCCATTAAGTGAACTGTTGTAAGCTGAGGACTACCTCTACCTCAATCTTCATTGCAAGTGCTGTAACTAAAATGGAGCTTGTTCTATACCTGATTCAAATTACAGGAGACACCAAGTCTGGTGTCAGTTAGCAGAGAGCGGGAAAATCCTGCTCTCTGATTGGTTACTCCACACACTCGTATATAGTATAAATAGAGGTTTTGTCACGGCTGTTCTTCGTTCTTGTTCTGACTGATCCTGTAAATAAAAAGAGCTGATTTCACTAAAGCAACCTTGCGTTTGCCTTATTTCTGGAAATAAAACACAGCTTTGAAGGGGAAACTTTTTATTCCTATGATGAAAAACAGCTGTGAGGGAGAGAGAGTAAGGATGAATCCCTGCATCATGATTGGGAGGCACTGATCCCCTTCACGTGTCTGTTTGCCCTGAAAGCCAAAAAAAAAAACCCATGGTGCTGCGGTGCTCTAATGTTCAGAGCACAGATGCTGTTTTGCATCTTTCTTTATCCTTCTTTGGCCAGGTGTAATCAACAGACTTCCTTCCTTCCATCATAGGCAGTATGGAGCCTGTGCCAAGGAATGGCTGAAGAATCATGCCAGAATACTAGAGGATTATGGTGATAGGGATACTTAATAAAGCAGGACTGCAAGGCTTCTAATAACAGAGGTCAAGGGAAAGCCATACAATGCAATTTCTTTGTGCGCTGATGTAAAAAAAAAAAAAAGTAGAGATGCAACTATCTGCAACCTTCACTGGTAATGCAAGTTGTGTGCATTTCCATAGTGAGTATAAATCGTATAGTTTTAACCATTGGTAAGAAATGACTTTATCCTGTTTTCTTGTCACCGTGCTCATGATTTTCCCTGGTTTGAGGAGCTACTATACTAACGCCATGTTATGTATGTGTTACGCGGGCACAAAAAGGAGAGGCACAGACCTGTTACGGAGTCTTCTTTATTTTTCACTGCTCAGATAGGAATGAGGGGCTGCAGGCAGGTTGCTCACTTTTAAAGAGGAGGCAGGAACCCTGCAGCCCAAACAGAAAGGATATCTGGTGCGGCAGGCATGCACCAGGTAGAAAACCCTGTCCGTGCATATGCAGACACAACACCGTGGCCCAGCTGGTTTAGGTAGGAGCAGTAATCTTCAGTGGAAGGGTGATGTTTTCATTAAATGGTTATGATAGCAAACCTAAATGCCTCGATGAGGTGGATTTATCTTAACAGAAAACTAAAATTCAAATAGATACTGTATCTCCCTCCCCTCCCTCCATTTGTCAGAAATCTGAATCTCCATTATTTATTCCCTTAATAGGAGTGATTCTCAGAATGGTGACACGGCAATCTTATTTATTTATTCCATTTATATGGAGGCCCATCTCAGCAAGTAAGTGACTGTTCCCCATTCAATGCCTCCTACTTGCACTGGATTTTAGCAGCCTTCATCTGCAAGTCAGCACGACCTTGCATGTCCTAACTGGGGAATATGTGAGAGCAAGAAATACCATGTAAATGGTGCTAAATTATTTACAACCATGGGGTATTCTGATAAGGAAATGAATGTCACTGGGCTGCTCCACAGCAGCATCTGAAAGGTAAAAATGTGTGTATGAGAGAAGAGGGGGTAGACATAGTTTTACCTGGCAAATAGTAGCTTTTTTTGCTTGCTTTACTGAATCTCTAATGAGCCCACAGGAAACACAGTATACTCAGTATATTGACAGATGAAGATAATCAAGCAAGCATATCAAGATCACAGGCAACTTTAACCAATCACCCTGCAATTCAATAATGCTTTGCCATGAAACTGACCTTACTATATTTAGAAATCTAGATCCTATAGATTTTAATATGTAAATAAGATAGTGTCTATCATCACAAATAGGGATGTTAATACATATGATGGTAATGCTGTCAATAGAAATATCTACAATGTGAATTCTTTTTTTGATCTTTCTAATTCTCCACTTACATTCCCTCCCCTGAAGATTCTTGTTAGTACTGCTACCCATTGGAGAAGCAAATTTCAAAATGATAGCTCAGTTTGTTTCAGCTATTCATCCTGAACACTTCTTCTCAAATTAGGTTTGTATTTCTCTGATTATTTTTTATCTTCTAAAAGTAAATGAGACAGTGTCTCTAGATTAATAGGCTTATACATCCTTTGGAAATCTATTTTGTGCTTTGTCCTTCAAGGAGAAAGTCTAAAGTTGCATTCAAGCAGCTTCAATCATTTTTGGTATAATGATGATAGGCATTAGATAGTGATGATAACGGATGGAAATAAACTCCCTTTTGTACAATCTCTGGCTGAAACTAATCAAGCTCAGTGTTTCCCTATCAATTTACGCACCTTTTTTTTTCTTTGCAGCTGTGTAATCAAAAGTTATCAAGTGTTCACCTCCATCTTTTGCAATATGTGACATAATAGCATAATGTGAGGAATTACAAGCCAACTTCTCTGGTAACTAGGGATTGTCACATGGGAGCACCAAGTCTGATATCACTATTTTCTTTGTTACTGTGAAAAGTTTTTTTTCCATTTTGTCTACTGCTACATCTTCTTGAATTGTACTGAAGAGTCCAATAGGTAGAATATGATAGCTGCATTTGACAAATATGTGTTTTAATAATTAACAAGCCCTAAAAAGATCTACATTTCTGATAAAACTAATAATCTTGGGGCATTTGCAACTGTTTCAATTTTCTCTGCACAACTGCATATAATCCATGTATCAAAGTTTGACTGCAATATCAGGTATATAAAAACCCATTGCACTAATTACTGCATTGTGCTTTGAGGCCATGCATGTCAGTGACAATGATATTGTTTAAATAGAATTTGGTGCCTGGACAGTTTTGAACAATTTGAACCATGGCTGTCTGCCCATCCATGGCTATCTATCAACTTACTACTATAGGTGCCCCGCAAGAAACAAACTAGATCTAATGCTATAACCATGTGTTTGTTTTTAGGATGAGAAACACCTTGGAATTCGCCTCTGGACCCTAAATGAACTTCAATTAAGTCCATTTTGCTAAAATGTTGGCCACCAATAAGATTGGACAAATGCCTTACTTCCTGTCCCTGTAATAAAAAACAAGACAGCTTTTAAATCCCCATTGATCTGGATAATTTCACAGTTTTTAGCTAGAGAAAAAACTGGTGCAGTCCATGGGCTCAAACAACTTTTGACAGCATTCCTTCCATTTTAGTTCAGCTTCTACTGTTTTGCATGGAGCCTCTGGAACTGGAGGTGCTTTGGATGCAACATTATCTTCTAACGCATTTGTAATTTTTGCTATACTTGGATGCGATGATGCCCTCTTTGAATGTAGACACATTTTATAGCCATCGACGGAAATCCAATTTGTTAGCAACTTCCTCAGCCAGTTATGGCTGGTCCACTCCTTTCCCAAAATACTAGTCCAATGTACTCTGTGGCTTATTGTCTTTTATAGTTACAAGTATCACTCTGTTGGGAACTATATTTTCTCCAGCAGCATTTCTACCTCTGAAAGGTCAAAAAGGTAACATACAGCAGTAATCTAATAGTTTTGTTTTCTACCAGTTTAACTGTCACTGTTTATTTTGTTTCCCTCCCAAAGAAACTTGGGAATTATACTTTTATGCTGTTGCTATGATCTATTAATGAATCAAGCAACTGTACTGAGCAAGTACCACCAAAGGTTACCAAAATAAAATATATCCAATTATTGGGATACTTCATGGAGAAAGTGGAAGAGGATGAGAAGTACCTCTGGGCTGGGCCTATTTTCTTCGCAATGGAAAACATAATAATGGTAGAGAAGGAATACTGTTTGAGGTTAGATAATATTTTGGGTTAGCTAAATATGATTTGGTCTCTACATTTATATTGAATTAAGTTATCATTTGAAGATCATTAGAAATATAAATGTGTTTCTACAAGTGTAAATTTTCCATGTTGGTCCCAAACCCAGATGGGGTCTTATATTTATTTTAAATCCATTCATTTATTTATCTGGTAATTTATATTTATTTATTTATTTATTTATAAAATTTATTAGTCTCCCTTCTTACCACAGGGTAATGCTCGGCAATTTACAATCTTAAAATATAAATATTTGTGTAAATATTACAAAGGAATAGATTAATACCTGGGAATATTAATGAGACTTTTCCCCTGGAAGAAAGAGTCAGCAACTAACATGAAACACATAGTCTAGTAGTGATGAGTAACAATCACTGCACCAGAAAAATATTTTTTTAACAGTTAGGGATTGCAGGTAGCTGAAGGACAAGGTGGAAATATGAATTGGAAAAGTTACAAATTCTATCACAGAATTTTTATGCTCAAATTTACCTAGATAGAATAATGGGCTGTGGGTTTTGTTTTTTTTTTTTGTTTTTTTCAGTTTTCAACAGAGATATAAACTATACTATTCATCTATAAATTTTAAAGTGCCTGCAAATCAGGGCTTTCTGCTGAAGACTAATCTCCAAATTTAAGTCCAGAAGCAGTTTCGGGACTGTGTACACCCAGACACCCCTAATATTAACATCAATGTAACCTAGTCTGTTTCCCTGCAGACTTCTCTCTGTCACCCCGAGCAGTTGACAGTGGGATTAACACTCTATTCTGCAACACTCAGGCAACATTACTGTAGCTTTTCCTGTTGCCTAGCAACAAGGGCACCGGAAGCTTGACAAAGAATTTCTCCACAAGCTGTGTTTGTCCAGAATAGGCACTCATCACTGCTCTGCAAACAGTAAGCAACCCCTCCCTCCGCCCTCTTATTTACTGAGGCAAAGCAAAATGAAACTCCATATCCCACAAGGGACTTTTAAAGTAAATTTGTTAGATAATCAAATATTTGCAGGTGCCTGCGAGGAGATATTGATTAAAGAGAGATCTAAACTGTCTGGTTAATTTGAAGGGCTTGTTTGTCTATATACCCACAGAGTCTTTCTAATGGATTATTTTTTCTGACCAGGTCGGTACTCTGGAGATTTCCCAGGATCAGCTTTTCAAGAAGCAGACCCAGCACAGAAGACTCGTCCCAGATATTCCTGGCACATTGATTTTACCACAGACGTGTTAATGCTGCATCTTCAGCTTTGTTTAATTTTGCTGGAACACATTCAGGGTTTCTGTTTTGTTGAATAATTGTAAATCTAGGATTTTATCCCCAAACCAATAATTAATTAACAGAGAGAATAAACACAGTAACCAGGTTTAAGGATAAAGCAGGGAGCAAAAATTCTACCCTTTATCATCTGCAATGATAAAATTATATTTCCCCATGGAAATATAGACAATAGATAATCAGAATAGAGCTGGAAGGAACTAATCCCCTGCTGAAGCAGGAGACCCTATACCCGTGATAGCGAACAGGTGGCACGCAGAGCCATCTTGCTGGGCACACAAGCTATCCGCCAACTTACCTCCAGCTGAGCATGCACATGCGATTGCTCATGCATGCATGGGCAATTGCAGAGACCCAGCTGGTCTTTGGGCCTCCACTGTGCACGTACACGATTGCAGCAGGAAATCCAGGTGGTCTTCGGAGGTCTCCTGCACATGCATATGTGATTGCTCATGTGTACGTGAGTGACTGTGCACAGCGCATGTGCATTGCACGTGCAAAAGCTGCATGCATGCGCAGATGGTGTGGTTGCACATGCAGTGCATATGGAGGAGCCGCACGTACTTTTCAGCACTCGGTAAGTAAAAGGTTTGCCACGACTACCCTATACAATTTGAGACAAGTGGCTGTCTGGTCTCTTCTTAAAAATTTCCATTGATGAAGCACCCACAACTTCTGAAGGCAAGCTTCAGAATCGAAATTTTATTCTCAGAAAAGGTAAATATTTGAGGGAAATGTTTTTTTTACTGGATGGATCCAGTATAAAGGGCCATGTTCCTTCTGTCTAGAACAGGGATGTCAAACTCGATTTCATTGAGGGTCACATCAGGGTTGTGTTTGACCTTGGGGGTCAGAGTGAACATGGCCAGCTCAACGTCAGTCTTGTCAGGGGATCCCAGGCACTCTGCCAGTGAAAATGGCCTCCTGACCTCTGTTTTTGGCTGCAACTGCCCCCTGCAACCTTCTGCCAGTGAAAACAGATTTCCAGAGGGCTACCCATTCGTTTTCAGCTGCGATGACCTTCTACAACCCTCTGTTAGGAAAAACTGAGCACAGGAGGGCAGTGTGGGGGGGAGGCTCCCAAGCTCTGTTTTCCCTGGCAGAGGCACTGCAGGTCAGTCCTTTGCTGTTTCCAGGGCAGCCCCATGGGCCAGATTTAAGCACTCCATGGGCCAGATCTGGCCCATGGGCCTTTAGTTTGACACCCCTGCAACAATGCAAATTTTAGCCTTTTTAAAGTTAAGTTTCAAGAGCATATTTGCATGGATACTAATTTAAAAAAAAAACCCCAAATAATTGTATTCTTTTTACTCTTCAGAAACATGGGAAACAGATGATACCATAACAGAATGGAATATTAAGTACTTCCACAAAATAATGTTGAATGAGAATGCCAAAATTGGGAAATATATTTAAGGAGTAGGCGAAGAATGTAAGCACCTGGTAAGGCTGGAAAGGGGAAAAAAACCCATGAGAAGATTATACAAAACTGTTTGGGATCTTTAAAAGTATCAGGAAAGAAATGTAGTACAATCAACAGAAGACATTTATGGAATTATATTTTTTAAAAAATTAATCTAGCCACAGGGGTTGCAAGCCAGTGACTTCTGTGCCAGTCCCAAGCCTGGATAAATAGAGAGGGTTGAGTCTGGAAGGGCATCTGGCATAAAAACATGCCAAATTTAAACATGCTATCAATGTTAATTCCATACCGGATTGGTCGAGGCCCAGGTTAACAATGACCGCCAGCTGTTGACCAAGCTGGTGGAAATTGGACTACTGTTGGTTGAAGAAAGAGAGGAGGCAGAAGGATTTGTAGACAGAAAGAGAAAAGGAAAGGCAGGAGTATAGGTCTGAGAATAGGAACTCTTAACGTTGGCACAATGACAGGGAAAGGGAGAGACTGGCAGACATGATGGAGAGAAGGAAGGTAGATATACTGTGTATGCAGGAGACCAGGTGGAAGGGTAGCAAAGCATGTAGTATTGGAGGGGGATACAAACTGTTTTATTATGGTGTGGGTAGGAAGAGAAATGGGGTAGGAATGATCCTGAAGGAGGAGCTCATGAAGAATGTTTTAGAGGTGAAAAGAGTGTCAG
>JAEANM010003618.1:0-22086 GCA_017656035.1 Myanophis thanlyinensis
CCAGGAGGACACCCAAGTTGCGAGCCCTCTCCGTGGGGAGCAACATTTCATTCCCCACGGCCAGCGATAATGGAAGCCGGCTAAATCTAGGCGCAGGTAGTCCTCGACTTACAACCACAGTTGAGCCCAAAATCTATGTCATTAAGTGAGACATTTGTTAAGTGAGTTTTGTCCCATTTTATAACCTTTCTTGCCACAGTTGTTAAATGAATCATTGAATGAATCAGTTGTTAAGTTAGTAGCCCAGTTGTTAACGTGAATCTGGCTCCCCAGTTGACTTCCCTTGTCAGAAGATCAGGAAAGGGGATCACATGACCCCAGGACACTGCAACCGTCATAACGATGAACCAGTCACCAAGTATCTGGACTTCGATCACAGGACCACGGGAATGCTGCAATGGTTGTAAGTGTGGAAAAGGGCCACAAACCACCAAGGTGCTTTTTTTCCCCTTGGAGGCAACTGGCCTTCCTTGTTTTTTCTTTTGATGACATTTCCCTTCTCATCCAAGAAGCTTCTTCAGCTCTGACAGGATAGTGGGGAATAGAAGAATTTTCCACTATCATGTCACAGCTGAAAAAGCTTCTTGGATGAGAAGGGAAATGTCTTCAAGAAAAGAAAAAAACAAGAAAGTCCAGTTGTCTCCTGTGGGGTGGGGGGAAGCACTTTTGGGACAACCATGACCTGGATCTGGACTGAGGATCTCTACAGACTTCCTGGCCACAAGTCACTTTTATCAGTGTTGTTGTAACTTTGAACAGTCACTAAACAAACGGTTGTAAGTCAAGGACTACCTCTGTCTCTCATTGCAACTTGCATCTGTACAACCTGCTTGTCTTCTCTTCCCTTTCCCCCACCTTTCCAGTTTAAATCCTACATCAGCCTAGCTACTCTATGCACCTGATAAAGTGAGTTCATAAAAGCTTATTTTGTTTTAATAAAAGGTGTCAGTTGGAAAAGGAGCTACCAGATCTCTTCTGGTACTAAGTTTATATACCAGAGTCTGGTAGCTCTTTTTCCAACTGACAGTTTTTTTGCTTAACGCTAATCAGGGGGGAAGGAAAGAAAGCAAACTGTGGGACATGGTGCAAATGATCAATCAAATTGCAGCTTTCAGTCTCTGGCAACAACTAGAAAGAGCCTCACCACCTTCAACATAGCAGGGGTTGAGTGACCCAAGGAAGCAGCAGAGATTCTTGTAGTTGCGATTGTTATTGTGATGAATTGTAAGTACAGAGTGGCCCAATTTAGACTAGGTCCCATGCACCCAGTTCAAAGGAAGCTTGTCACTTCTTTCCAGCCCAGTTAAACTGAAGAACCCATTTTCCTTTTCACTTGCAGAACTGGACAAATAAAATAGATACAGGAAGTTCCATACTAATAAACAATAAGGCTTAACAAGGGCAAACTAACAAGTTTTTTTTCATGACACATCCCTTTTGCATATATAGGTAGTCCTCATGATCACAAAAGAGCCCAACATTTCCATTGCTAAGCAAGGCAGTTGTTAAGTGAATTTATGGCCTTTTTTTGCCAAAGTTGTTAAGTGAATCACTGTGCTTGTTAAGTGAATCATGCAATCATTAAGTGAGTCTTGATTTGTTTGTAGGAAGCCAACAGGCAATAGTTTGCACATAACGCCAGGACAGTGCCGGTTGCCAAGCACCCAAATTTTGAACGCATGGCCATGGGATGCTACAACAGTTATAAACATGAAAACTGGTCATAAGCAATTTTTTCAGTGCTGTTATAACTTCAGACAATCACTAAATGAATGCTTGTAAATCAAGAATTACCTGTAATTCTAATGTGTTAGTTAGAAAATCTTGCTGAGGCCATACATATCTGCTCTGATAAGATCATTGCCAGAAGCCAAAAGTATTTCTTTGGAAAACATACATGTAATTTTGCTCTGTTTTTGTTACGTATGCAAAAGATTCCAAGACTGAGTACCAAATGAACAGAATTCAACCCATAAATCTATTTCTGCTTCATCTTAATGGTGTAGCCTGCTCTTTAGAATTTAGGGCATACCGTATATAAAATTAATACTTGGGAAGGAAAAATGAAGTTACAAAGTACAAGGATCCAATGCCATATATATAATAAACCAGCCACAATGTGTGTGATTTCTCTGGATTTAACGTGTTTTCTGGACCTAGCTATTTTGGATTTCAAATCATAGTTTATAGCTTTTAAATAAGGATTTTGACTTATACAGTAAAACATAATTAAATGAGCCATGGCTTAAGTAAGATTACTGACAAGTTGTGAAAAATTGTAAGGCAGCCGTATCCAACCATAAAAAGAGAAAGGCACCCACAAGTTGATCTTACCTCCTGGGCACAACTATGTAGGTTTATTAGCTACAGTAGAACAATAGCTTGACAGTGCCTTTAGGTAAGGGGTTTAAATTTCTCAGCCTAATTAGCTGGCAATGTAAAACATTTTGCATTGCATGCCAAAACCTCCCTTGAGCTGGGCAATGCTTCCTGACAATGCCAATATTATTTGCTACTCTTTGTGATGATGCGGAAGAAAAATTGGCTAATGCTTAGCTGTGTACGCATAGACAGGAGAGTGCCAAGCAAATATCAAGTTGCTGCAATTCTGGGAAGAGTGTATGCACGTGAATGCTGCGGTCCAATTAATGTTTGCTTAGTGCTTTGCAATTACATCAGGCACTGTAAATTGAACTAGGAATATGGGTAAAGCACGGAATATGCAGGGGATTATCAACGAAAACAGAGGTGGGCGACTATTGCCACTTTATGACCAATGGCCTTGCTAGCTCAGGAATTCTGGGAGTTGAAGTCCATAGATTGTTAAAAGGGCTGTAGTTGCCCATCCCTGAACTAAAAGGTCCTAGAGATTGTCTGTCCCCTCTCTATGGGCCAAGGGGGCCAAAGCTTTTCAAAAGCAGCCATTGCAGTGGTATTTATCTGGGAGCTGCAAATCCCCTACAGACATTTGCTTTAATTAATGTCCTTCAGAATATTGTAAAGGAGAAACAACAGATATACTCTTGGGTTTTACTGTTCCTTGTTCTTGTTTCTCTTTTTTATCATTTCTGCTGATGACCTCTAAGAAAAATAAGAGTAAGTATAAGTTTTATGCTGATAAGAAAACTTATAAAGAATATTCCAAATGAAGCAACTGTCTGGATAAAATACTATTCTACTCCTGAATATGGCTCTTTGTCTGATTTTCTTTTAATGCAGTCGGTTGAAGGCCATTGTGATGCTCAGAAGCTTGCACTTTTGATGGTGGTAGTATATCTGCACTACCATTCATTCACATTCAGAGCAGGAAGGCGAAAAATAAATTTGCAAATACTCAGGAACATAAGAGGCTGGGCAAGTGTGGTTGACATTGATGTATACTTAGCAAATGTGTCTGCCAGTGGAATATGTGGATTTGGGCTCTTTTAGATCATGAAGGCTTAACAGCCTTCCTCTCATTTTTGTTGAGATAATTAACCTCAAGAGTAAGCTGCAGTGTGTTCACTGATGGGTTGAGGTCAGAGTTTCCATAAAATGTCTGATTTTTCATGACTGGAATTATTTGGCACAAGTTTTAGTTTTAAACATGCCCTTCTTTAGTAGTCAGAGATACTTAATTGAAAAGAAACAACCATGAAATTAAATCTGGTCTACACTAGGGAAGGCTCCTGCATTTTCTAAGAGACAGTAGACTGAATCATTACCATGTAGTCAATCCCTTCCTTTCCATCTTGGTTTGAAAGTAATGAATCATGTTTCCTGCAAAACGGAGATCAGAAACCCAGGTGGATCTTATTTCTAGGGTCGAGACCGGATATACTGTATTTGTATCATCTTTTTTCTCTGATGAATCAGAATCATGCAGATCAGAATTAGTATCTTCCAGGTTTTTGACCTAATGATGAATGTGTAACTGTGATATTTCTTTGTCCCCAGGCCCTGTGACTCTGGGTGTCAATTCTGATCTACATCCATTCTATATTTTTTGCAATAAGCAACAATCTTTCTTCTGCAAAAATAACTAACAAACCAAACCAAACCAAACGGGACAGAATTACTGCAGCAAGAAGGGGATTGGACAGTTGAGTGTTTACATCCATGCATTTGTTTTAACTTGCATTTTGACTTATTCTGACCTACGTATTTCAGCTGAACACAATATGTAAAATGCAAAGAGAGAACAGATAGTGATTGCCTTTGGCAAAAAGCCAGCTAAAGTGACAGAGCAGATTAACTGTTTCTCAGGGATGTTTTTCCAGGATGGGGTCCCTTTCCATTTCCTTGACCAGGGTTACAGATTATGATTAGAAAAGGAAACAGGCTTTTCCGGACAGTTGGCCAATCCAACTCTCTGTCTGCTGTTTGCCAACACAAGGAAGCTCCCCATTTCCAGATAAGAAAGAGGGCGGGAAAACAAAGCAGCCAATTCTTCATGCATCATAAGCTGCGTCTCTAGCGTAGCAGCCTCAGCAGTACTGACACATCATTCCTCTTCTGTCTCCAGGGCCCTCAAGACATTACTGCTGTTTAAAGGCGTCTGCTCCAACACTGATTGTGGGAACTTTACTGAAACCCACTGAGCCAGAGACATAAAAGGAAAACTTTTTGGTAACCAAGACCCAGGCATCCCTCCTTCATCCCCAATCGCGTGTGTTGAGGACTGGCCCACTGATCCTTGTCAGGTAAGTGGCAAATTCTGTAAGACTTGGGTTTTGGAAGGGAGGGAGGGAGCTAAGTTGAGGAGGAGAAATTTGCTGTGCTGTTTAGTGTGATGATTTCCTTCAGCAACCTGTAACCAGCCAACCTGAAGAATTTATTCTGGCTTCTGCCCTTGCAGATTTGATGAAAACCAGGAGTTCAGCTCTCGTTGAACCTTCAGCCCTCTTTTATCCTGAATATACAATATAGCAGTATTTTAGAAATTCTTGCTTGAAGTCTATGAACTTTTTAGAGCGGAAGCTGGGAAATTTCTTTTTAGTCTAAAATTGAGGCAGTGACTTTCTTCAACAAAATGCTAATTTGCACCACGATTAAGAGCTTAGATATAAGAGCTTTATACCAAGTAAACCTCTGAATTATCTAAATTTTAGTATCATCTGCTGAAGCTGTGACTATGGCTCAGGGATTTAGACAAGATCCCTCTAAGGCCTGTCTAGAGATGCATGGATATATTTTCTGGCTCTGAAATGAGCGTTTGTCCTTCCGTGAATGTATGAAAGATTAGGAAGATGGGATGAAGTTTTGCACAAGAGTATTTCGTGTGGCAATGGTTCATGAGTCATCTTGTAGATCATGAATGGGGAAAATATTCCTACCCTATCCCTTCCTACCTTAACTTACCTGCGGTTGCGTAAGCATTTCACTGCATATCATACCCATGTATGATTGTGTATGTGACCAATAAAATTTGAAATTGAAATTGAAAATTGAAATTGAAATTGAAATATCTCCTGGATGTCTTGGAACACCTGTAAAGGCATTTTGGTCTGATGCTTTATAGTTCTCAGCAGGAACACCATCCTGCCCTGTTGCTTTGAGTTCACCTATGAGATCACTTCCTTGATCTCATCGATAGAAAGAGGCAAGTCTAGGGCATCTAAGACTGGCAGCCAAGGAATCTGCTGTAAAACATCAGAATCAATCCTGGACGCCCCATTGAGTAGATTGGAAAAATGTCCAGCCCAGTGGTTTTTCAGCCCTTCCTAATGTTGGTTCATGACAATAAGGGGGAGCATTGTGATTTAGAAAGACCATAAACTGACTTTATGATACTGACAAACATTCTGGTGGCATGCATGTCTATATAAAGTTCTACATGCTCAGCTTTCTTTGCCATCACTTGTCCTGCATTTCTTGCAGTTTTATCTGTACTTTGGACTACAGATGTCTTTCTTTGAAACAGATGATGGAGTGTTCTGCCAGTCTGCATAAATCTGGTTCTTGGCTTGAAGGGCTGCTGAAATGGTCTCATGTTTTTCATCAAACTAGTCTTCATGTGCCTGTTTTTTCAGTTCAAGTAGAGTTGTCTATATCAGGAGTCCCCAACCTGTGGGCTGTGACCCACTGTGGACCGTAGCCTATTTGCAACTGGGACGCATGAGTATTGGGCTGGCGCGCATGAACACTCCCACTGCCGCTCACAGACATGAAGCTCTGCACACACATGTACATACCTGTCCCTTTCACAAAACCATCCCCTCCTCCCCCCACACTGGGCTGCCAACCAGGAAATGTTGTGGAACATTGGTCTACATGCTATCTTTAAACTGTGTCCACTTTTCAGAACAGGTTCCTACAAGCTGTAAATTGCTGGAGAGTTTTTCATTAAGTACATCTTGGAAATCTTGGGCTTGATCTAGAACTTATAATCTTCTGATGTTAAATGACTTTCTTGGCTGCTTAAAATGTAGAGGGGCTATGTTTAGATTGCAGACTAACCAGATCAGCCTGTAATCAGTCCAGCACTCAGCACCTTACATTGAAATCTTCCAGAATGATGAGTTTGTCACTGATGAGTTGTCCAAATAATCCAGGTCCTTTCAGAAACCTTCCTTGTCTTTATCTGGACTCGTGAGAGTTGGTTTATAGATTATTGACAATACTTCAAAGTCAATGGTAGAATTCAATTTTTTTTACTACTGGTTCTGTGGGCATGGCTTGGTAGGCATGGCCGGGTGTGTGTGTGTCATGTGACTGGGTGGGCAGTTTCTGTAAGCTGGGCAATAAAGATAAGGCTAGAAACAATACCAGGATGGGGTTTTTTCGCCTTCCTTCAGGATTAACCCTGTAAAGTGGAAAAAACAAAAGGAGATTTCTTCTAACAACCGGTTCTCCGAACTGCTTAGGAAATTTACTACCAGTTCTAGCGAACCTGCTACAACCTGCTGAATTTCACCTCTGTTTAAAGTGCTTATTGATCTTTTAGTTACTTTAAACCAATCTAATAAGACTGTCAATTTTGGATACTTTGTTCCTGAGATACTTTAAAGCTGTAAAACAAAAAGAGTGAATTCTGGTGAGATTTGGCAATCATAAATAAGTTTTCACCCATATAAATGTTTCAGATTATCTTTTTATTTCATTTAGAATCTAGTAGTGGATTTTAGGGGTGTTTTGGATGCTACGGTACCTGTAGGATAAACATTTCAGGTAAGCCATTTTTGCCAACAGTCAGAATGGCCTCCTATTTTGTGTTCTGTAATCTTCCCTAAAACTTTATTTATAGGGAGATTCAATTCAATCCTTTATTGTCAACGCACAACGTGTGCAGCGAAATTGAGTGAGCCTCCTTCGGTACAATCACACAAAGCACAGAACCACAGAATACATTCAAATACAGAATACATCTCCAGACTTATAAACAAATCCCTAACCCCAGGAAATGTCTGGGCTGGCACATTTCCACATACAGATATATATGTATATGAGATGGACCATATATGAGGATATCATCTCCTCTAATTAGAGAACATCAAGATCTCCTCTTCCAAAATCTTTCCTTTAAAGAAAGCTCCCAAGAGAGCTAAAGTCATTAGACATTAATATTCTGGCATTGCCAGATGGCTCTGTTTCCAATCTCACCCTCTCAAAGTATTTTGAAATCCACTCCTGCTGAGCTCAGAATGCTGAGAACAGGCAGAGTAAACTATTAACCAGTCAAGACTGCTTCCAGCCTAGGAGAAGGCAGTTACCTTCAGCTACAGCAGCGCCTGACTTTTTTTTTTAAAATGCCCCTATTCTATACCAAAGAGGAACAATTAAACTATTAGTCTCCATTTCATCATTTTTTGGTATTTTCAGTACATGCAGTATGTGTACAGACATTGGTTGTTATAAAAAACCTTGGAGTGATAAGTTGTGTAGACCTCAGCCTTTATTGGAAGGCTCTGTTGGTGTTGTGTCCCTCTAGTTTTGCAAGCAGAGGCTTTTCATGAGAGCTATAATAATGGTGGAAGGTTGCAGGGTGGAATATCTATGTGAATCATGCGGAGAGATAGCAGTGGCCCTTTTGAGCTGAGAGGCAAAATAAAGCAAGTATTTAGCATACTGTGTTCATAAAAAAACCCAGACAATCAAGCCCAGAAGGTTTTTTTTACAGACAGGGATTGTGAAATTGACAAGGACAGGGGTATTAAACTCAATTTCATTGAGAGCCGCATCAGGGTTGTGTTTGACCTTGGGGGGCATGGGGATATGTCAGGGGTGCCTGTGATGGCCCGAGTGCTCTGCCAGCAAAAATGGGCTCCCGGGCTTCATTTTTGGCTTCCACGGCCTCCTGAAGCCCTCTGCCAGTGAAAACAGAGGTGCGGCCTTCCCAAGCTCCATTTTTACTGGTAGAGAGTTGCAGGAGGCCATGGCAGATGAAAATGGAGCTCAGGAGCCCACTGCAGGTCAGTCCTTTGCTGTTTCCAGAGCAGCCCCGCAGGCTAGATCTAAGTACCCCGTGGGCCAGATCCAGTGCCCGGGCCTTGAGTTTGACACCCTTGGATTAGGAAGTGACTGGAAGAATCATTCACTAAGATTGCTCTGAAATCCACTGGAGAACTTATTGTACAGATGTAGTTTTTCATGAATGGAATAATGATTTACCCCCACGCTCTGCAAAACTGCAGCACTGCAAATAGCAAAATGGAAATTTGACACTTTAATCTGCAACTCAAAAAAAAATCACCTCGACTACACAAGGAAGAGGATGCTGCACGACGTGGGCCACCTGGTACCATGCTAAATTGGCATAAATTGGCTATGGAGCAACCCTACATTTGCTGAGGTGTCAGTTTGACCGAAGCATTCAATAGCAGCTTTGTGTTCAGTAGACACCATAATTGTGCAGGGGGGAACTGCCCCAGATCTAATACCCCTTATTTTTCCAGTAGTGTGGAAGGTATTGGTGTCCTTGCTGTTCTTTCTGTGTCCTGTAACTGCAGTGAAGTGATCTATGTCTGCAAAGATGAAAGCATAATGATGTGAAAACAATCTGTACTTATATTGCTATAATGAGGTCTGGCTTTTTCCAAAGAATGACACAGCATTAAAAACAAGCATGCTCAGCAGTGGTAGATTTGGCAAGCACATGGAGAGAATGATTTTCAGAGAAGTGTAGATGGATAAAAAAAACTCTGGGTCTTCTTATCTGATAGCCTAGGAACTGCTTTGTCCTGTGATTTTTTTTTCCTCCCAAATACAGGCAAGATCAGGTAGGTTTTCTTGGCAAGCATGCCTTTTATTATTTAAATGATAAAGAAACATTTCAGTAACAAATAAGAAACAAAGTACTGAAATTACTTAGATCATCTGAGTAATACAAAACAATATGAATTACAGATAGCAATAACAATAGTACTTAGACTTATATATTGCTTCACAGTGCTTTACAGCCTTCTCTAAATGGTTTACAGAGTTAGCATATTGCCCCCAATAATTTGGGTCCTCATTTTACCAACCTAGGAAGGATAGAAGGCTGAATTAACCTTGAGCCTGGTGAGATTCGAACAGCCAAATTGCAGGCAGCCAGCAGTCAGCAGAAGTAGCCTGCAATACTGCATTCTAACCACTATGCCACCACAGTAATTAAGTGCATTCCACTAATCAGTCAATATAGCCAAGAAATGTGGTAGGACTCCACACACTCCTCCACCTACTGTTTTTGCCATTTTCAGTAAAGGTCTAGTACATGAAACTCAAACAATATTGATCTATCAAGAAATTCTATCTACAAAAATCTCTCCATTTGAAAACGGGATAGCTGACCTTTTCATAGTCTCAGCATGTGTTCCAGTGATATTTATGTTGCTGAAAGAATATGATGCAATTTTCCATAATTTTCTTCTCTCCAGAGATATTGGGTTTCATTTCACTCAAATCCTGTAAGTTAAAGACCAACATATGTGAAAAGCATTGTGTTGAGGCCAGCAATGTGATACCTGCAGAGTCAGGGGAAGACATATTTTATTCTAGTTTTTTGCCACTTCAGTTGTAGCGGAGATGCCAGTATCTGTTGTTGCAAGGTTGTTTTACAGAAGTCAGAAAGATTTTATCCGATGGAGAGATTAGTGTCAAAATCTGTGTCAGTTGGTAACTGGATTCTCGGTTGGTACTCTAGTGCTGTTTAATCTAGAAAGATCTTGCGTTTGTGGAATTGGAAAATAAATGGAATAAAGACCTAGGAGCTTTGCTAGAATATTGCAGGTGAAAAGCTGAGGGAAATTGGATAGTGAGGAGAAATTATTTAAATAAGCAAGTTTGTTTTGGATGAGGGGAGGGCATTGATTGGAATTCTAATTAAACATATTTATAGAAATAAGGAAATTGGGTTAACTGATGGATACTGAAATGGTTGTGGCATTGTGACAAAGCCCATGGAGCTGGCTGTGGCATAGTGCTAGCTTGCCATCTCCCCACGATGAAATTTTGCATGTTCAATTGGTTCGAGGCCAATGCACAGCAAAACACAAGAGAGAAGACTTTATATGTACCTCAACACATACTGTGTCTCAAATGTACCATTTTACTTACAATATGTGTATCTTGGCCAACAGACTTGAATTCTTTGTAAAAACACTATGTGCAATTGCATTATTTATTTTCTACTGTTACACATGAATACAGTCCATGGAAGAAGTATATAAACACTACACTTACTCACAGTGATGATGTTACTTAATTGGGTAATAAGAGGCATCTGCAACAAACAAGCTCAAAAAGGACCAAGAACTCCACAGTTCAATCCTGAACCGCATATTTTCTCTTCTATTGGTGCATATATATTCTCCTTCAGAGAACAGAAGCAAGATAAAAGGAGATATTCCCCAATAAGAGTGAGTAACAATGGATAGTTTAGAAAACGTCTAAAAATATGGTTCTTGTAGGTGCATAGATGTGTTATGTCAGTAGTAATAAGCAGAAGCTTCCATAAAAGAGGACTGCTTTCTTCTAAATCAGTGTTTCTCAACTTTGGCGACTTTAAGATGTTTGGACTTCAACTCCCAGAATTCCCCAGTCAGCTTTGACTGGGGAATTCTGGGAGCTGAAGTCCAAACATCTTAAAGTCGCCAAAGTTGAGAAACATTGATTTAGAAGAAAGCACATTCATTTTCTGATTACCATTTACTGTTACCAGCTTTTAAAGGAAGCTGCCTTATCTCACACACTTGCTTCTTTTCATGCATGCAAGATACCAGCTTTATATCAGTAATGCAGGATATTTTTCTACCTGAGGGTCAAAACTAAGTAACATCTTCTTAAGAAATGCAGACCTATGTAGAGGCTGATGGCAAGAAATGAGGAGGTGAGTTTTAAATGCTGAAACCAATTTTTTGGTCATTACACAAAGGAAACATTTAGCACAATTAAGCAGAACGCTGTTTCTTCTCAAAGCACCTTGTGAATACAGTCCATGGAATACAGTCCAATGGTGTCTTTTTTTCTATTGAAATACTCTGTGATTAACCTCCTTTATAGAAGAGCACAGAGGGGGACTGAATCTTGAGTATTACCATTCTGAAATGGGAGTTGTGTAGTTCCAATAGTTTCAGACCCTAATGAGGCCAAAATAGTGTATTTTGGGATCTAGAATGGGTTAATACTCCTCTTGTTTCTTTGACATCTTGCAGGTTTTATTCAAAGCCCCTACTGTATCCTTTTTGAACCCATTTGATGGGTGTCTGCTGGCTTAGGCATGTGCCATAAGTATTGCAGTTTTTTTATTCAAATTCTTCTACATTATCTTCCAGGAAAATTGGGGATTGCATGTTGGATAATTTTATTTATATTTCAAACTTCTTATCTACCTATCTCCCTTTACATAATCCCCTGTTTGAAGCACTTCAGCCTTTGAATACTATACTGAGCTTGGAAAGCTTCAATAAACACTGGACCTTACATTGGCAAGCAGAAGTATATTGGTAAACAACTTTGGATCACACACACACACACACACAGAGAGAGAGAAAGAGAGATACACACCCCTGAAAGTTCACCAGGCTGGGAAAGCTTAAGTGAAAACATGTTAAGCTTTCTTTCTAGATAGATTTAGTGCTCTTTTTTGTTCATCATTTCAGATTTCCATATACATGTTCAATCATAAAATGCTAAATAGCAAGAGCACTTAGACTTATATACCACTTTACAATGCCTTACAGCCTTCTCTGAGCAGTCAGCATATTGCCACCAACAATTTGGGTCCTCATTTTACCCACCTCAGAAGGATGGAAGGCTGAGTCAACCTTGAGCCTGGTGAGACTTGAACTGCGAACTGCTATCAGTCAACAGAATTAGCCTGAAATACTGCATTCTGATCACTGCACCACTGTGGTTCATTATATAAATTCTAATTATTAAATACTGTCTGATGTTAATTTTGTTTTTGGTTGCCCTGATTTGTTTAACAATAAAAGATTATAGAATAGATACATGAAATAAACAAAACAGAAAGGAGACATGGAAACTAGAAACTAAATGAAAAAGGATGAAAATAAACATACTTTTCTGGGAAAATTTCAATTATGTACATATTAAATACAAACATATTCATGCATTAATTGTTAATGGTGGGAAACAAATGGCAAGATCAAAGGACTTCAGAATTCATATATTATTTTCCAGAAAAAAACAACTTAAGGATTTTCCTTTTCCACATAATCTGCAAGTAGTCTTTCTTTTTCAGAGAAGTTTTGTGTCTGTCTTCAACTTCAGCTGCAGCAGATGGAATTACAGAATTGGTTATTCTTAATTGTGGTTCAAATCAGATAATTATTTTGGTGTTTTCCTTCTGTACTTGCTGGCACAAAATAAGAATAAGGTTTTTTAGTTCAAAACATTTGGATAGATTCAGCTGACTGCCCCTATTTTAAATTAACCCAATTGTCCCCTGTTAATTTGGCAATAAACTAGCTAGTTTGAAAGAAAATGTTAATTTGAAGCAGAAAAATTAAACATGAAAATTTACTAAATTTACTAGGGGGAGCCCAAGGATTAGTTGTGCAGTTCACATAATGCAAGCCAGTTTTACTTCTGAAAGGAGTTTAGCCTCACATCCCCTCCCTGCCTTTTGAAAGATAAAAGGGTACCAGCCCCATGACATTGGAGATCATCTATATATCTTTGCTTCCCAATTGACCCACAGGCTATGAACTGATATTTGTATACAGAAGCATTTATTGGTGGGTCTTTCCTAGTTGATGCTCAGTATTGATTCGTCTGGCACTGACCCTGTGTATCTCCCTTTCTTTCCTGGAAGATCTCCCCTGACCTTGAACTCTCAGCAGCCAAAGTCACATATATGGATAAACATCATTCCTTTGTCCAGCAAGTAACAGCTAATTGGAGGCATATCTTAAGTTGCACACTCTGCTTCTGCTGAAACAGAAGCAGACCATTCAGATATGCTGAATTCAGGAATTGCAAGAGCAGTGGAAAAGGGATGACCTATTTGTATATTTGATATTTAAGGTTCCTAAACAATCTTCACATTTGCATTTTAAACTACAAGCTGCCTCTCCATTAAGTCCTACTTGATCTGTCATTGATTTAGAATACATCTTTTCATATGACTGCAGGGAAGGAAGGTTTATGAATTGATCTGAGTAAATAAAGTGATACCTATGCAAAACAAGGTTCAAATGGCTTTTAAAGAATGTAAATAATCCCATTCGGACATCCATGTACATATTTATAGTCATGCCAGTTGGGAATAAAATATAAGTTTACACCCATTCATGTGTTCATATGTTAGTCCAAAGCCAGCTAATTTATGTTCACTGAAAAAGAATATCTTATTAATCTTTGGAAATCACAACAACCAACTATTCTGAAGAAGAAGGAGATGCACCTGTTCAGAGTAGTCAGTGCTCAACTACATAATCCGAGGCTTGCTTTCTGTAAGGTAGATTTTTTGCTCTCATTGTCCAAATGACATAAATTGCACAGAATTCTGTAGCATAGAGCAAACTAAGGTTTTACTGAAAACAAATTTGTTTTCAAAACTTCTAGTGGATTTCAAAAAAATGGGACAATGCCAAACATACTTATTTTGGTTCCTTATACTTCTAAATACGATTGGAAGCTCAGCTACAACACAGCAGTTGGCATTCAGTGTGCATTACTCCAGGCACAGTTGTTTAGATAGGATCCAATCTGGGTCGGTCACCAGGACCAGGGATTTAGTCTTATATGCTTTAGTTTAGATGCTAGGTCATAGTATCTAGATTCCTTTCTATGTTTTCCCTCTTAATGGATTTTTGTAATGAGAGAGGGGAAAAAAAGGAAGAAAGTGCTGGAAATCATAGGAGGGAATGGTAAATTATCATCGTCTGGATTTTTTTGTTGCTTGTGAATAAAACAGGTTGATTGTACTAAGGGAACAGTGTGATTGTTTGACAGCGTGATGTTGTTCTGTTAAAATGCAAGAAGAAGTCACAGTTGGCAGAAGAACTGTGATTTCCTGTGCTAGCCTGTCTACGAGGCTTGTGAACAGGAGCAAGCAGCACCTAACTGACCTTGATTGGTCTCAAAAACCAAGCAGGGTCAGGACCTTCAAGAGAAGCAATCTATCCTATTCTATACAATCTATTGCTGCATTATTGTAATGCAAAATTGTAATTTCTCATTACAATTTCACTAGTCCTGTGAATAAATGAGAAATATAATTTGTTTATTTACAAGTGCTTTTGTGGCACTGTGGTTACAAAAGCTAACCAGTTCACAAAACCAATATAGAGGAAGAATAAAGTGTGCAGTACATACATCAGTATCAATAATAAAAAATAAAAACAATGATAACTATATTAACCATTTCTCTACCTCTAAGACCTTCAAGAAAGATCTAGTAAGAGGCAATTAAAGCTCTTAATTTTGTCATTTTGAGATGATGACAGCAACATTTTAAAGGATGCCTTATCACCAAAATAGAACAAACTTCTTTTTAATACCTTTTGTCTGTCAAAGTTATGTAAATCAGGGTATACCACATAGTCATATTCTGCTTGATTATAGACTGATTGACTTTTTTGTCAGTTGAGTTTGAAAATTGTTCGATTAAGCTCTTTTAGCTTCTGGAATTTGTGTTGTTTGTAAAAAAAAAAAAAACTCTTGAGAACCACCACTCAAGGTCACATTCCAAACTCTTAGTTAAAATGTTTGAACCTAAAAATTTGGTTTATCAAAACTGGAAGGATTCAGGGGCTTTTCCTGTTTTCACTGAGTTTTCTCAATTTTAGATATAAAGCAGAATTAGTTTTCTAAACCTCAACATAATGGACTTCTGATGCAATGTCCTTCATTTGCATGATAATTATATCATTGGACATGATGTAATTACATCATTTGCATAATGGCAACATTATACAAGTGATGCAGTTATGCAATTGATGTGTGTTACATCATGCGTGTTTTAATTGTATCAGTATGCAGATAATGTTATACATGACATTTTATTGGAACTAAAATTGTACATTCATCTCTTAAAACAAGATCTTACTGTGTAATTAAAAGCAAGAGATAAATAAAAATTATCCTGTTAGGAATCAGGAAATGTTTGCTGCAACTTCCCCAGTAATTCATTTCTATTTTCTTCCCATATACTTTTAAAGCAATAGAATATCTTGGATGATGCAATGAGCATTAAAAGGAAGTATAAGAGATTCTGAAAGAAAAGAGTATAAATATCAGTTGCAGATTAAATTAATGAAAGGCTCTGGTGTAGTAGTTGCGTAGATTAGTAGTCTAATCTTAGATTTCTGAAGAGTTTCCACAATAATGATGTAGCTGTTTTAAGTTTTTGTTTTGTTTTGTTTGCTTAGTTTTTTTTAGGAACCAAGGCTTTTGCTTAGGAAGAGTTAAATTAAATTGCTGTATGCGGAATTTTTTTTAGAGAAATTGGTAGACAGATTACACAGATTATAAAAGGACCAATGTAAAGAAACAGCACCAATATTTAGTGTCATTTGATGAGTCTCAACTGGCTGTACATTTCAGAAATACAATCGCCTTCAGAATCCAAGTTTTCTTGTTGATTATAATTGGAGATTTCCACAAAGGGGAGGTGATTAAAAAGATTTTAAAATGTAGCTGTCCAGTGCCTTTAACCTGATAAATCCAATTGAAAGGCTAACGTCAAAGAAAGGACAAAGGAAAGGCATTTTTATAACGTAAGGTAATTAAGTTATAAATATCCCTTTATAAATATGCCTTTATATTGCAGCTACTTCAGTATATAATGGAAGAGAGAATTAATTTTGAAACCTGAATTGTGGGCTACATTTTTAGCCTCAGACATAACATGCAATTCTGGGTGGTGATCATGAGCTGCACACAAACACAGAAAGACTTCCCCTCCTTAGGCTATTTTGTAGTCCTTTGGAGAGCCATACTGGTGCAGTGGTTAAAATGCAGTATTGCAAACTAATTCTGCTGACTGATAGCAGTTCGCCAGTTTGAATCTCACCGGCTCAAGGTTGACTCTGCTTTCCATCCTTCTGAGGTTGGTAAAATGATTGTTGGGGGCAATATGCTGACTCTGTAAACTGCTTAGAGAGGACTGTGAAGCAGGATATACCTGTAAGTCTAAATGCCATTGCTTTAGTGAGGAGGTAAGGCCTTCTCTCTCTCTCTCTCCCATTTGCATTCCTGCTCCTGACTTGCTAATAACAAAATCTCTGATTTGGGTCATTTTCTAAAAAGCCCTGTTTCTCCAAGGTCTAGATTAGAATGAGAGAGATTTTACAGTACAAAAATGATAGAATCAAACACTCTGAAGAGTGTTTATTGTTTAGTCAGTCAGTCTTTGAATAAGGGCAACAGGATGAACCTAGCATATAAAATAGGCACTTTTATGTTTGTTGTAAGGTAAACAGAGAGGCACCACATTTGCTGCTTTGATCTGTTTGAAATAGAAACGAGATCAGTCAGATAACGCTGTACATCACTGAAAACTCTTGTGTGCGTGTTCCTTTTTACTGCTTACAGATATATGCTTTTTGTAAAGGGAAAACATGGAAACAGACCAAATGCTGGCTGACCCTAAAAATGGTTCTGTCATTAGCTCTTGGAAAGGTAATGGAGGACTGAGCTGCTGGTTGCTAAGAGCCCCACTAATTATTTGCTGATGGTCCAGAGTCATGTTCCATGGTAACCAAAGGGAGATGAATTATTAAAAGCAACTGGCATGTCAGATGGAATTGTTTACATAGGGAAGGGAAGCAAAGGGAGGGGGGCAAGGAACTGCACTCTCAAACAACATGGAGGTAGGAGTATAGCTCAGCTGGGCAGCCATCTGGCCTTCATCTTCCTCTGCTTCTCCAAACACAGGAGGAAACCCTTAACATTTTTAGCTTACTCCCAGCCATTGTCTTTGTAGATAGGTTTAGAGGCTTAGGAACCAAAAAGGGCCAGTACTGAAAGCAAACTGACTAGCTGCTGCCCCGCTGCAGAATAATTATACTAAATATACAATGTAGTTGGAGTGTTCCAGCAGTGGGTGTCACAAGGACAAGAGATTTCCACCTCTACCCACAAATGTTTACTTTGTAAGGGGTGGTGAGGTGTGGCAAGACAAGTTACACTGGATTCTTACAACGAATAAAGCTGGAAACACAGAGCCCATTCACCTTTGGTCCGCTAGAATTACTGGTTTAGTTTTATGTTTCTTTTTTATAATGGCACAGACTGACTACTACACAATGGGAAGAGTCGACCCCGGTGTCTGGAACCAAGCCTGAATTGTGGGACGACCTTTGTCGGTATATATCGTGAGTCTACTGTTCAAGAAAGGTAAAAAGGTGCTTTGTAAAACTTATCAGAACATAAGGAGGAAGTTGTCTCTGCCGCTGGGAAAACCTTCATTCTCAAGAATAGCAGTCCCAGGTGCTGTGCTTTCTAGATGGATTATTATTATGTTTTCTGCCATTCTCAACCAGTCAGGGTGGGAGATGTATGTATTATCACCTAATGCATTTGGAAGGTACCAACTACCAACATGTTTATTGGGTGGATCTAATTTAGGAGTGGATGGAAGAATGAATGGCTTTGCTGATTCTGTAATAATAATGAACTGAAGGTGGATACTTCCACCTGTTTGAAGCTAGGTTGTGTTCTAGGTCAGAATGATTTGATTTGGTCAGAACCAAATCAAACAGGTTTGTGTCTAGTCATCAAGTGTAATTTAGAAAAAATTCCTGGTAAGGAAGGACATTTCTTTCTGAAATGATCTGGGAGCATAAGCCAACATATACTACATTCAGGTAAAATAATTGTGTGTGAATGCCCAAATATGCATTTTGCCTGATTGAATACAGGGTATGACCATGTATGCTAGCTCTATCCCCAGTGTCTCCAGCTTCCTGTTTTGAATGGGGTTCCTGCTTAGATGCGATTTGTATTTGCTTTTAGCACAACTAGAAGATAACTTTCTCAATATGCTAGGGAAAAATTAGACTACACATGTAAGATTTTGTTCACCACATTATAAAAAAGATGTTGAGACCCTGGAAAGAGTGCAGAGAAGAGCAACAAAAATGATTAGGGGCCTGAGGGCTAAAACATATGAAGAATGGTTGCAGGAATTGGGTATGACTACTCTAGTGAAAAGAAGGACATGGGGTGACATGGTAGTAGTCTCCAATATTTGAGGGGCTACCACAAAGATGAAGGGTCAACCTATTTTCCAAAGTACCAGAAGACAAGGCAAGAAGTAATGGGTGCAAACTAATACAGAAGAGAAGCAGCCTAGAACTAAGGAAAAGTTTCTTGACAGAACATTCAACCAGTGGAAGGCTTGCCTCCAGAAGTTGTGAGTACTCCATCATCAGAGGCTTTTAAGAAAAGACTCGATAGCCACTTGTCTGAAATGGGATGGGGTTTCCTGCTTGAGAAGAGGGATGGATGAGAAGACCTTTAAGGTCCTTTCCAATTCTGTTATTCTGTATTCTGAGGCTGCCCATAGCAGGGAAAGTTTACCCAGTACCAAGTGTTATGTCCCTTTGGATAGGATAAATGTCTGATTAAGAAAAAAGGAAGAATGGAGGAAGAGATGGGTTACACACTCCATTGTTTTGAATTTGTATCTGTTTAGAATACAGAGCTATCTGATCAGTTGGGGAATTGTGTTTCTAGTGCTTTCTGGCATTAAAAGGTTTCCTAATCATTGAGCGGTTGGCAGAAAATCAGCTAAACGTCTTACGATTGCCTTTTAGACCATCCTATTTGTGGGAGTTGGGGCATACTAGACTAAAAACAGGAATGGAGAGACTGGCATACCATTAGCTGGAAGCTAAAATCATTTTGAAATAACCAGATGCCTTAGAAGACAAGTCAGAGTATTGTTGCTTGCTTCCACTTACTGGCTATTATTGGCATGTTGGCCAACAATAAAAGATCATTGCATAGAAGCATTATGTTTTCAATTTATTCTCTTTACAAACTCAGTGAAGCTACCCTTATAATTTCTCATCTCACAGGAAAATAGTGTACATAATCCATAATTCCTTTTAAAGATTTCTCTGGAGTTCCACATTTTGATCCTGTGCTTTCCCAAACTATCATTTGCAATTCTCTGGACTAGATTTACCTAGCTTAGCACCTTCTAGGAGGCTTTGGACCACAATTCTCAAATTCCTGTCCGGTATGGTAAATCTACTGGTGGTCCATTTCCACAAGGCTTAGTGCCCATTCTTAATTCACCAACTTTACTAACATGCCACTAGCTGATTAACCCATTAACACAGTGTTTCTCAACCTTGGTGACTTTAAGATGTTTGGACTTCAACTCCCAGAATTCCCCAGCCACCAAACATCTTACAGTCACCAAGGTTGAGAAACACTGTAACATATCACAATGTAATGTTTTTCTTCATGTTTCTTTGATCATTTCTTAATAGTATACAAATCCTTTTAATGTCAGTGTGTCTACATAATAGAAGCAATTAAAATAATAGAGCTGCAATGGGCCGTTTACACCATCAATGTTCAGTGCAACACTCCAAATTAAAGTATCCCCAATAGATGGCTGTCTAATGAAAGCCAGCCACTGCCTCTCTGGATAAATTGGTTTATGTAATTAATGAACACAATGTTATCTTTTTGTTGTTTCACTTGTTTTTCAGTTTCCCTAACTTCACATTTTTTCTGTTAAGCTCTGCAATATGAATATAATGATTTTATTTTTAATTTTAAAGATCCAACTTTCCTTTAAAAAGTGAACTGAAAAGGCTATTTATCAAAAATAGCAAAGGCAAAAGATGGGTGGGGAGAAGTTAAACAGAAAGAATATCGCAAAAGTGCAATCTTAATGAGAAGCCGAAAAATATATATCAAAAACAAAATTAATATTAGTTACTTAGAAAATTCAAACAGAGAGACAACCTAAACAGCACTGTGGTTCAAAGTGCGTATATATCTTCCCTTATATCTTCCCCTTTTCTTTATTTTGTAGGATGAAATGCCATTAAAGCGGCCACACAGATTTCTGGGGATGTTAATTCCAAAGCCTGAAGTACTGATAGCAGAGAGGATCTCTCCTAATCTCCACCTTCAATTCTTCAGATATTGATGGGGTAGGTCTACTTATAATTTTAATAAGAGGGTGTCATCATTGCCCCGGGTTCTTCCTTGGAGGAGAATGAGATGTCAAGATGAAGATGAGAAGCCCTCATTGCAGCGAGTAGAGGCTGAAGCAGAATCAGGTATATCTGGTATATTTTTAGACATTGATCTGAAGTCCTAAGTAGGGAGTTAGGGCCATGATGGCAAACCTAAGGCATGCGTGCCCAAGTTGGCACTCAGAGCCATCTCTACCAGCACGCCATCTGTCCCAACTCACTGACCATGTATGTGCGACTCCTGGGCAACTGTGCATGCGTGTGACTCCTGTCCTCATTTCTATGATCCACATCATTTGAACTATTTTAAATATTGCTGCTATTACATGGAGAAGATGTTAATGGGAAAAGAGTGCCAGATTGCAAGGTCAGGCTCCCCTGGGAAAAACAGACATCTTGGGAATTAAAATCACAGTAATTTACAGTTGAACCTGGGATGAGCCAGTTTCTGGATACAATATAAGGAGATATCCGACGCTGATACATTTGCTGAAAAGAGCATTCTTTTTAGTTTGCCTTCCACTCACACAATTGGGATCAGGGACCGTGAACTGTTTTTGGGTATATTTACTTTCATCTAGACTTCTGGCATCTAACACATCTTCTTAATATTGTATATCTTGGCTTTAGCATCAAAAGATACTGTTAAAATACTTCCTGACAACTCTATAGACTGACGTAGCAAGGATCTAATCTCTATAACTCTGTATGACACAGTAAGAGAGCAAGCTTATAAAGAGACAAACTTAACCTCAGATATGAAAGACTTCTTTGATAGATCCTTTTCAGTTTCCGAAACCTAATTATTCTCTTTTCCTCTAAATCCACTCTTAGGTATTTTACACAGCAGAACTCCGTAAGAGATCACTGATTTACAGATAGACAACATGATCGTGACCACATCTTCATCAGAAGATACGAGTTCTATCTCTCTGAATGTTCTTACATATCTGGATACTCTGACCAACAGTACAGAGGAGCAATGCTTCAGCGCCCGTTCCCGCAGCACTGTCTTGCAAGGGCTGCCATTTGGTGGTGTACCCACAGTACTTGCTCTCAACTTCCTCCTTTGGATGGTGAGTGAGAAGGAGAAAAATTATCTTCCTTTATTATCTGTTCATAAATCATCATCCATAATGGGTAGGAATGACAGACAAGCAGTAACATTTGGACAACTGTATATCTTTATATCAAACACGGTGCATGAGATATGGCAGCTTTCTCCTTCATTCCCTGACATAATTCTCACTGGTTTCTTCCTTATGTTTCTTGAACTCTTGAGAGAAAAAAATCTCTACCAATACAAAGAGAGACATTTTCCCCTAAATAGTAAAGCTGTGGCAAACACATCATATGGCTTTTAGTCAGAGTGATGTGACTTCACATTGGTAGTGAATAGGAATAACCCCATTCATTCAACCAGGTGACAGCAAACTTCCTTCTACAGCATTCTTCTGACATTCACCCCAGCCGGTGTTTGTTTGTTTGTTTGTTT
>JAEANM010003619.1:0-22085 GCA_017656035.1 Myanophis thanlyinensis
AACGTAAGATCTTTAAATAGGAAACGTGCCAGCAACTTCTGCAATTGATTTATTTATTTATTTATTATTTAAGCTTTTATACCGCCTCTCTCCCCAAGGGACTTGAGGCGGAGTACAGCCATCTAAAAACACAGCAATAGACAACAATTTAAAACAAATTAAAATTAAATTAAGCAATTGAGTGAAATATAATGGAGTGGGAACTGAGAAAAATGGGATGAAAACTGAGGGAGCAGCTGCAGCTGGAGTCTACTCATTGTCCTCGGGTCACCTGATCAGCGAAAAGGCTCATGACTACATTTCCACTTGCCCCTGTGGTTTGGAATGTGGCTCAGTATAGTGTGAACCCCCCTGCTTGATGAGGCCCATTCTGATGACTCCAAAATGAGCCACTGCCAGGGTAGGCCTGCCATTTTGTCTTCAGCCTGGAGGGCACCTTCTCTTGCTCTGGGAATGACAGTGGGCCCCACTCGGCCTAACACTGCAAGGCAGCCTTTCCGGCTGCCACTGAATGCCACAAAGCTTTTGCTTGCAGAATTTTCTGTTCATTGAACAAATCTGTGCATCCTTTCCAACGTTCAGCATGTCAAAAAGCTTGCAAGGATGAATTAGTTTTCATCAGACACGTGAAATATCATTATGGAGAGGCTGGGAGCAGGGCAGGCAGGAAGGGCGGCTGCTCCTGGCTCGGAATACCAGTCCTGTCTTGCAGACCTGTGGTCAGGTGGTGGAGGAGAAAACCAAGGAGCTGGAAAGATCCTGCTTAGCCAGTTGCTCCCCCCTTCCTTTCAGAGTTAGTGGGCTGGAGGAGGTCAGAAGGGTGTGGCACTGGCATGGCTGGCTTTGGCCAAGATGAGCCAAAGGTACCTAATCAACATGCTGCAGCCCCTTTTGTGCAGGTTAGCCCTTCCTGCTCAACCTTCAACAGTCCCGTGTAGAACTGAGCTGCCTGCCCTGGTGAAGAGAGGCTTTTCTGACTGCAACCATCTCTCCTCCTGCACCCCCCCAGGAATTCATCCTGGGCTGCCTCCTCCTGAATCCCAGCTGGCGGCCCACGGCACATGACCTTCTGTTCCACCGGGTGCTTTTTGAGGTCCACTCCCTGAAGCTCCTGGCTGCCCATTGCTTCATCACCCACCAATGTGAGTTCAGGAGAGAGGCTGGGAACAGGGCAGGCGGGAAGGGCGGCTGCTCCTGGCTCGGAATACCAGTCCTGTCTTGCAGACCTGTGGCCTGAAAATGTGGTGGAGAAAACCAAGGAGCTGGATCTCAGTAAAGTGATGGCAGAGATTCGGCGGGCAGGTTGGCTGCCTATGCAGTGGCGGTGGGTCTGGCACATGAGCAACTCCCCCAGGAAGGCTCACCTGCAACATGGAGGGTGCCTGCCTGCCACCTGGGATTCCTGGCTGATCTGGGTGGTTGCAGGCAGAGATACTCCTCCGCCCCCTGTAGCCCCAGACTGTCTCCATCGCCCTCCCTCTCCCCCAGGGGACAGCCTAGAGGGGGCAGGCAAAGCAGACATTATGTCCTTGCTGCATCTGTCTCTGGCCTTGGCATGGAGGGGTTGCTGGCAGTCATGGTGTCTTGAGCCCTTCTGTTGGGTGGCTACAGCTGCCATAGACAACTGGCCTAAATTTGCCCCTCCCTCCCACCCACCCCACCTCCAGATATTCAGAGCTCTCTTTCCTGGAATTGGACAAATTCTTGGAAGACGTCAGGTGAGTTTCTCCATCTTCTGCTTCTCCCTCTGCAGCCACCCGACACTTGGCTAGGGGAGCACAGGGGAGGGGCTCGCTGTGGGACAAAGAGCTCCCCCACTTTCTTACTGGGACCCCTTCCCTGACCTATGTCGCTCTTTCTGCCAGGAATGGCATCTATCCCCTGATGAACTTTGCCACCGTCCGGCCCCACACCCTGCCACAGTCCAGTTCCCAGGCCCCGGAAGACCCCCAGAAAGCCCAAACCCCCACACCGGAGCCTTTTGATGTAGAGACACGGAAGGTGAGGTGGCTTCTGTGGGTCAGTGCCCCGCACTGCTGCAGGTAAAAGAGAGGGAGGGCTGCCTGCAGGGCCATCCTCTCCTCCACCCTTTGCACCACTTCAATCTGTTTCCCCCTGGAGTGAGGGGAGGAGAGGCAAAAGGAAGAGGCAGACCCTCTCCAGGGTGGGCAGCAAGGGGTCAGGCCAGGAGCCTCGGCATGTGTCATGGCAATGGGGTGGGGACTAAGCCCTTGATAGGAGCGGAGGAGAAACCTGTTTCCTCTCATCGCCTGCAGGAATGCCTTACATGGCCCCGGGGACCCTCACAAGATGGCTGCAGGCTAACACCCATTTCTCTGGGGAAAAAGACTAAGCTGCCTGGCAACCTCTCTGCCGGCTTTAGCGGGGATGGCGCTGGGGAGGGGGGCTCTTAGCCATGGGAGATGCTTCCATGCAGGGCCAGGGAGCAGAGCTCGGGGAGACCCTACCAGCAGGGCCTTGGCTGGGGCTCAGGAGGGGCTTCTGCTGAGGGCTGCCTCTGCCTCTGCCCCCACCAGGTGGTGCAAATGCAATGCAACATGGACTGGCAGGAGAAGCAGCAATGGCATGTATGTATGCTCGGGGAAGCGCACACAGCTGCAGGCCGGAGGAGCACTGGGCCAGGCATCCCAGGGAGTGGATGGGGTGGGTTGGTGTGAAGTTTTAAGGATAGGGAGGGGGTTCCCCTCTGGTTCAGACGAAGTGGGTGCAGGGAAGCCCATGGCCGTTCATAGTGGAGATCAGGTCCTGCTTGGGAGCTTTGGGGAGGGGGCCTGTGGGGCTAAAGAGGCTCTGAGGCTGAGGCAGCATAGTCCTAAGACGCTCTCAGGCAGTGCAAGTCATTTTATAAAGCTTACTTTTGAAACTGCTCCAAACAACAAGGACACCTCCTCCGGTATACATTCGCTTTCCCAAGAATCCATTCTTAGTAGTTTTATGAATAGATTTTCGAAGTGCCTTCAACTTCATCTGCCCCAGAGGGCCACAATTCATGCCAGCCTGTGCCTCCCTAACAGCTGACCCTCCTCCTCACCCTGGAAGACCAGCTCCACCGCCAGCTGAGCTACAACCTGCTTCCAAGTGAGTCCAGCCTGCTTCCCTCCTGCTGGGCGTGAGGGGCATAGAGGTGGTGGAATGGGCAGCGATGCCAGCTGTGCCTCCGGATATCGGGTAGAGTCTCCCCGCAGCACTCCCTATCTCTGCCTCACGTGCTGCGGCAGTGCAGACCCTGGTCTCCTAAGGCAGGTGCAGCTTCCTCCTTACCCTGAGGAGAAACGGGACAATGCCTTCACCCTCATGCACAGGGATTCGTTTATTCATTTGGCTATGTGGCCATGAAATCTTCCGGTGCTGAGGAAGAGTTGTAACACACCTGAACCGGTCACGAAGGCCCGCTGAAGCAGCCAGGCGCAATGCTTCACAAAACCCGGTCTCTTCATCCTCCCTAGAAGTAGGGCCCTGCGGGGAGCTTCTCTGCAGGAGCAGGGGAGAAGCAGCCCTGGCCTAGAGCTACCTACCCATGTGTCCCAAGCCTTCACAAGGGACAAGCGGCCCCTTGGAGGGCACTCAGAAACAGACCGATAACCAGGGCTGCTCGCAGAGCAGAGCAGAGCAGAGGGGTGAGTGGGAGGACTGCCAGGCTCAGCGGCTGGCCCAGCAGAGGGGTCCCTCTCCGGCCCCTGAAGCAGATTTGCAGGAGGGCGCCACCTTGTAAGGCCGGCCATCCCCGCTCGTCCACAGGCGACAATGCCAGAGACCTGGCGGCTGAACTGGTGCACTATGGATTCATCAGCCTGGTGAGCCTTCTGCCCCCCTTCCCCCCCCCCCCACGACGGAGGCGGTTTCGGCCGGCGGGCTTGGGGGGGGGTCCCATCCGCTCGCCCGCTGCTCTCTTCTAGGACGACCGGGAGAAGCTGGCGGCGTTCCTGCAAGGCGCCCTGCAAAGGCCCCGGGCTCCTCCCGCCCGAGGCGCCGGCTCCAGCCCTGAGGCCGGCGGCCAGAAGGACCCGTGAAGCGGCAGCACCCGGACGAGGGAGAGGAGAGAAGCCGGCTGCCCGGCCGCCTCTGCTTCCACCCACCGAGGAGGAGGAGGAGACGGCGGCCAGGAGAAGCGCCTTCCTGGGACACGGCGGGAGCGGGGCTCGCCCGGCGGAGGGAGGGAGGGAGGGAGGGAGGGGCAGGCAGAACGGCGGTCTCCCCTCCCTCACTGACAATTAAAGCGCTAGCAACCGACGCTCCGCCGGCTCTTGCCCTTTCCCCTCGACGGGGCGCCCGGGAGGGGCGGGGCGGGGCGGGGCGAGAGGAGCGGGAAAGTTTCTGGGCGGAGCGCCTCCCTCACGAGGCTGCCCCCCCCTTCCCCCATCCGCTTTAAAGGCTCCGCGTGGCGGGAGGAGCGGGCCAATCAGTGGGCTCCACGCAGGCGCTCTAGCCGCCTTCCCCTCCGTTGCCGTCTCGCGTTCGCCCGGCCTCCCGCCGCCTGGTTCTCGCGAGACTCCGGAGCTTGGGGCTCGAGGAGGAGGAGAGGAGGAGGAGGTGGCGGCGAAGATGGCGGCGGCTGCGGCAACTACCACCACCACCACCACCACCGCGGCGCTCTCTCTGGTAAGCGGCCGCGCCTGGCCTGTCGGAGTGGAGGACCCCCGCGCGACGGAGATGCGCGGCGTCCCCGGTTGAGCCGCTGACGGGTCGTGAGGCGAGGGACTACACTTCCCAGCTACCTCGCGGCACCCTCCACCGCGCGCGCCACCCCCCACCCCCCACCCCCCCAGTTTCCCTCCCCTCGCAGGAGCTGCGCGCAGGCGGTCCGGGTTGGGTTCTCCCCCAGCCCCTCCCGGAGCTTCGCGGGCCCCGAGGCCAGTCGGGTCGTCGGCCAATGGAGGGGCCCGTGCCTAGCTCGCCACCCAGAAGCAGCTCCGAAGAAAGAGGCGGGGATGCCGGAAGGCGGCCCTGGACGGTGGGAGGCGCTGGCCTGGGCCCCCGCATCCCCCCCCCGGACTTTGTAAAGTGTCCAGACGGTCCGTTTCCCTCTCCTTCCGGGGAGGCCCCTTGTGGTTGGGGGTCCAGCAGCTTCTCCCCAGCCTCCCCGCCAGCCAAGGAGACGGATTGCCCGATAGCAACTGGGTCCCGAATGGCTCTGCAGGAGGGTCGCATGGATGGGTTTCCAAAAGGACGTTGGCCTCCCCCTCCCCAGCATTTGGATCCACCTTCTGCTCCTTTTCAGAGCAGCTCTTCAAGGCCGGGTGGGAGAGGGGCCAATACCTACCAGTGACGAGCCAAGCTCCACTTGCTTAGAATCAGCAGATTGAAACCCCTGCCAGATTAAGACTGCCAGGCGACAGCTTTGATGCTGTTTCAGATTTTCTAGCTGATTTCTAAGTCAACAAAGGCGAATAATTCTCTCTGCAACATTCTCTACTAAGAACTCACAGTGGTACTCCGTGATAGCCTGGCCATCTTTCCCTAGATGGTCTGGATCATAAAAAGTAAATCTTGAGAAATTGGAAAAGGTTACCTGCATTTTCAATATTATCACCTCTGGATTGGGCCTATGAACAACCTGGCTGGTGGAAATGGCCGGTCAGGGAACTGGGAGCTGGATTCAATCTGAGGGAAGGTGAGGCCTCAGAAGTCCTGGAAGAGGAGCATGTCCTCCTACTCCTCAAAGAGTTCAACTTGGATCCTGCAGTTATGAATTATTCCATTAGATCCCAAATACTCCCCTTCTTGGGGAAGATTAAGAAAGAGGTAAGACTGCAGTTACAAAAGCCTCCTATTTGGTTTCATACTTGATCATGGGATAGAAACTGCATTGGTCCCTCTGATGGTTGACCTATGGAAAGAGTAGGATGAAGGCGAGGCCTCCCAATGGATTGTGATGCTGCCAGTCACAGCATCCTCCTGAACCACATCTGAGGACTGAGGAGAGTTTCTCTGGTAGGTCTGCTCCTACCTTATGGTTTCTGTTGGGAGCACCAGAGGAAAGAGTCCAGTTACCAGATTTTCTGTTATGGAGTGTCCCAAAGCTTCATCCTTAATTCTACCGTGTTTAATTGTTACCTTAAACTCTGAGGAGAGATCATATGTTAGTTTGGGGTGAGTTACCATCTGATACACTTTAAAATGCCCAACACTGTAGTACAGCACCACCCAGGACCCAATCACTCCTATAATCTTCCCACTTTCCCTGTTGGGGGGGGGGGGGTGTAACACACCTTTGCAATTTTTGAAAGCAGAAATCAAGCTTTCAATGCTAGAACCTGGTGAAAGCATCCTTGGCATTTACAAATGCAAAAAACTCAGCCATAGTTGTGGGCAGTAGGACTTCACAGGAGGAGTACATTAATGGGAAAAGGAACTCGGAGCTCAAAATGCCCAGCTACAGTCAAAGACAAAATGTCAGATACTGCAGAAGTTAGACAGAATGGTTACTCATTTGAAACAGGTCCCAGATTACCTTGCAGGAGTGTGTGTATGTGTGTATTGCCTGGTAGGTGGTCAAAGAAGGAATGGGGGGTTACAAAGAGCCACCAGAAGGGCTTTGGGTCAGGGATGTGCAGCAGGAAAGGCGATTCAGAGGGAAATGGGGCATGAGAGTCTCTTCAGATCCACATCACTGGCTTTTAAAGGTATTGAAAACGATGGCTGGTAGAGATAGGAGAAGGAATCTGTGTGTGAGCTATTCAAACAGAAAAGAATGGAGGTTACTTCCTTTTGGATTTTCTGATTAAAGAGAATATTTCCCCTGAAAATTGTGAAGGTAAGAATGAAGGGACAGGACTGAAACCTGAGACTGATAAATGCATGATTAGGAATATAGGTAGTCCCCACTTACCACATCTAGCAACTGTTCAAAGTTACAGAGGCACTGTAAAAGTAGATCTAACTTACAGCCATTGCAACATTCCCACAGTCACTGGATCACAATTTGGGCACTTTGCAACTGGTGCCTTTACAATGATAATGGTATCCTACAATCATGATTACAACAGCAGGCTCCGAACAAGCAAAGTCAGTGGGGAAGCTGGCAGAATGTTGCAGGTTTGGGTATGTGTGTGTCATAAGAGGAGGTTGTGTTTAATGATCCAGAGTGGCTTGCTTAATGACTACAGAGGGACTGTTGTGAGGCCAATGTGGCCATGTGATGTTTCACTAAATGACTATATCACTCAGTGATGGTGTTCTAGTCCCAATTCTGGTTGGTAAGTGAGGACAACCTGTGCCTTTTCCCCCTCCTTTCAATGGGTTAAATCAGTAGGAAATAGCTGAACATCTGGGTGACACCTTACATAATTGCTGAGCAATTCTGCACAGCTAGGTAAAGCTTCAGACCGTTAGCAGAGAGTGATTGTTGCCTCCTATCTTGAAGGAGGAGGGTTTTGAGAACTGCACCCAAACATTTAAGAGCAGGTTACAAAGAAAATCTGAAAATCTTTCAAGGCTTGGGGAAATTTCCAGAAATTGGCAAAAACAAGCCATGCTGACTAGCAATCTATCCCAGGACGTTCTGATTAGCACACTAATTAAACTGTCTGTCTAAATAGGTGGCTAAGAGCTTATCATTAGTTGCTGGTCAGAGTGGAGCAGGTCTCTTAATGGGTTTTTTCAAAACTCCTTTGATTAAAGACTTGGATGAGAAGGTGGAAGGAATCTTGTTGGGAGATGCCGGTTAGCCCTGTTCAGGAGGCTGCTCTGTCCTATGCCCATTGATGCCTTCTGTGGGTCCCAGCTGGGAGGAAGTGCCCCAGGCAATGGCCTCGAAAGAGATTGAGAGGCAGAGACCCCGGGAATGGCTTTATCAATTTAAATATCAAGCAGATTATTCCTCACTTACTATATTGGCCTCCTCCCCTCAGTGAAACTCGGCCTCCCAGCAGCCCCCTCTGCATGGGGTCCCCTTTCTTCAGGCAGGCTTTCATGAGCAGCATCTCTCCAATTTCAGGGCACTGAAACCGTCAAGGTGGAAAATGGGCAGAGCACGTCAGCCAAGCTGGGGCTCCCTCCTCTTACCCCGGAGCAGCAGGAGGCTCTTCAGAAGGTGAGCAACTTGACAAAGGTCGGTGTGGCCTGGGAGAGAGGGGTGTGGGCAAGGATCTTTTCCCTTCCAGAAAGGGCCCCCACCAGAAATGTACTGTCGCCCTCGCAGGAGTGGGCTATAACCGGATTTGGGGATTTCACCCAGCTATTTAGTGAGGTGCTAACTGAGGGAGGAAGGCCAGCACCGTCCCAGAGTTCTTGCTCCCACGTTTGTTCTAGAGGTTCCCTCAAGTGTGTCCTTCCAGGGACGGTCCCTCACAGAGAAAGTGATCCCTGTTCCTTCAGGAGGACCAGCTGTGTGAGGCCTGTGCTGTTTCACTGAGGAAATGTTTGGAAGCTAGCTTTATTTATACGCTAAAACACTTAGATAGGCAGCTATCTTACATTGGACTTTGGGCAGTAACGGTGGCTCCCTTACCTACAACTAAAACGGCACCAGTGATAAAAACAACACAGTACACATCTAAGTATACAATTTCAAAACTCATTCCCACAAGACCTTTTAACTGAGAGAAATGGCGCCCCATAGGACACACGTTTTTGAATCAAGGAACCTCAAATGACTAACTTACAGGATGGATCCAAAATCTGGGACCATAACTCCCATGGAACTGAAATTTGGCAAATTTTATAAAACATTTTATGACATAAAATTACCGTAAAGCATTTTATGACATAATAGAAAATGCCACAACTGGTCTAATAGTGGAGCTGGTGGAGCTGATGGAGGGAGGAGGGAGGGTGGGTGGATGTCAGCAGGGAGGCCGCCTTGTCACTGATCCAGCTGCTGAGTCTCTTAGGTGCTCCGGGCCAGAGGTTTGCCAGCTGCTGGTCTCTGCGACTTTGGTTTTTCTCCTCTCTCTCTCCCCTGCCAGGCCAAAAAATACGCGATGGAGCAGAGCATCAAAAGTGTCTTGGTGAAGCAGACAATTGCCCACCAGCAGCAGCAGCTCACCAACCTCCAGGTGAGGCCCTGCCAGGGTGCCCTTGCCTTCGACATGCCCTCCCGTCCCTCCTACCCCTCCCCCCCCCACTCCCCACAGGCAGCCCCTTATGCACTTAGAGCCACTGCCAGTCCCGAGATCTGCCTGGAGTGCTGCCTTTGGCTTGCCATGACCTTCCAGGCCTAGACATGGTCACCTGTGGAGGGAAGATTAGCTGCCTGGAGAGAGAGAGAGAATGTGAGGGTGGGGGAAGCTGGTGTGGGATGCAGCAGTCGGCCTCACTCAGGGAGGGGCAGGGAGTGTTTGTGGTCTTGCAGGGCAGTGTGAGGGGGACTGCCAGCTGCTGTCCGAGCCCCTCTTCCTGAGGAGTTAACACGGTGGGGTGGTGGGTGGGGGACACCAAGCCCTTGGGGCAGTTCTGGCTGCTGAGGGTGTGGGGGGGGGGGCTGTCCCTAGAGCTAGTGGTCTGCTGAGGGCTGAAGACTGTCCTGGAGCTCCCTGCCTTGGCTTCCCAGGGTCATCCGGGGGTGTTCAGCAAGGAGGAGGAGGAGGAGGCGGAGGCAGGCAGGCAAGACAGACCTCTTTCTCCCACTTGAGTTTTGACAAACCCCGTGGTAGTGTGCTCAGCTCCCACAGACTGAACTCTGTCTTTACTGTCTCACCTTTACAATCGGTCAATAGACACATTCACTTCTTCTGGGCACTGGGTCTTAGTCAGGGCCTAGCCTGGGGGAGGACATAGCTGTGGCCTCCCTCTCACGCCACCCCTCTGCTCTGGATATGTCCCGCCCCCAATCAGCCAAGGCCAAGTGTAAGCTCCCAGTGGAAGACCTTGGGCTGGGGGCAGCTGGGATCCCTGGAGCCACTGGGCAGGGAGAGAGAGAGAGAGAGAGAAAGCAAGCATTAGTCTCAAGCAGCAGGAGAACTGCCTTTCTAGGGATGCTGAGGTCCTGGCCTCAAAGTAACTGCCAAGGTAACTCCAGGGGGCCAGCGCGGGATGCTAGAGGCTGGGGGCTGGGGCTCGGCCGGCTCTCCTAGAAGAGTGGAACGATGCTAGGAAGAGGGGCTGCTGGCTGGTACTGGGGCAGAAAGGTGGTGGCCACGGGGCCTACCTGCCAGGACACAGGTCCCTTGCTTTTGGAGCCTTGGCATGGGCCAGGTCCTGGGGAGAGAGGTGCCCCCGCCCTTCCACCTGAATGCTAGCAAGGTGGCACACCCAGGCAGAAGCTGGAGGTCCCCCTTAATGATGGTGAATCTGCTGTGCATCAGGCAGGCAGGTTGACCTGGGCTGATCCTCTTGGAGCTGTTGGAAGTGCCTGGCTCATCGGAGCATCCTCCAGGGTTAGGCTGCCCAGGTCCTTGGAGCTGTCCTGGCACCAGAAGGACAGGCTTAGCTTAGTTTCTGTGGGGCAGGTGGAAGAGAAGCACAACTGGGTGCCTACCTCAGAACAGCCGTTCAGCCTGGATCTGTTCTGGGATGCTAAGTTGGGCGACTGGTTTGCCTGGGGTCAGGGCTGGGGCGGGGAGGAACAGGTAGCCCAAATAGCCAGGCAGCCCCCATGGGCTTCATTGTAGATGCCCATTTCCCCTCTCCCTAACTCTTTGCTCTGCTGGCTCCTGAACGCTGGGAGTGCGTGCCCTTCGTTGAGTTTGTCCAGTGCTGCTGGCTGTCCTGATGTGCAGCAGAGAGCCTCTTCCTGCAGAGGGTCCCTCATCTCTCTTGGGGAGCAGCGAGACACACACACCCCAGAATTGTTTGGAAGGAAGGCTGAACTTGGAGGCATTGCCTGGCATCTGCCCAACACAGTTCTCTCCAGGGTTGGGGAGGGACTTGAGCGGCAGGCATGCCCCAGAGAGGGAGCGGGGAGAATGGAGGTTTCCTAGTCTTGTAGGTCTTCCCCCCCACCCCATCCCTACACTCATGAGAAGTGTTGAGGGACTGCTGCAAAGCCCCCAAGGTCTCTTGGCTCTGAGATGGATGGACAGCCACCCAGTATCCCCAGCTGCTGGGTAGGCGTTTGCCTCTAAGGAGGACAGCAGGAGTAGCCTTGTTTGTTTTCCAGCTCCAGAGAAACGCTCCAGCTGCTTGTCCTGGGCCTGGCTGTGCTGCCAGGCAGGGGAGCTGCTGCCCGGCCACTGAACCATAGCGGTGAATCTGGATTGTAGGCTGGCTGGACTTTGGGCAGAGGAAATGAGTCGTCACGGACCTTCTGCTACTGTACCTCCTCGGGACAGTATCAGACGGTTCTTTGCACCAGCTGGCCTGGCACTGAGAGAAAAGAGGCTGTTGGCATCATGGCCGCTTTGTTCCCAAAAGCGCCTGCCTCCTGGGGTGGGAGATGTTTGAGGGGAAGACAGAGACAAGGTGCCCGATCTGGATCTCTTGCCATGTGGGGGTAGAATTGTGGGGAAGGACCCTTTGGGGTGGCAGAGGACTGATTCCTCTGGCTGAGGGAGAGGGTGGGCTGGGCTAGTTCCTCCTCTGGGAGACTCCCCCTTGCCAGTCCGGAGCCTCCTGGGAGGGGGGCACGGGAGAGCTGCTGGGCTTCCCTCCTGCTCTGACCAGCCAGACCTTCTCTCCGATACAGATGGCAGCACAGCGGCAACGGGCCCTGGCCATCATGTGCCGGGTCTATGTGGGCTCCATTTACTACGAGCTGGGAGAAGACACCATAAGGCAGGCCTTCGCCCCCTTTGGGCCCATCAAGAGTATCGACATGTCCTGGGATTCCGTGACCATGAAGCACAAAGTGAGTGTGATCTCTGGTTTGGGGGGGGGTGGGGGGGGGGAGGAAGAGTGCCTGAGCTTTATGTCCCCCTTTTCTCCTTGGCCAGGGCTTTGCTTTTGTGGAATATGAGGTCCCTGAAGCTGCTCAGCTGGCTCTGGAGCAGATGAACTCTGTGATGCTTGGAGGGCGGAACATCAAGGTACGTGTAGAGAGCCCTGTGGGCCAGAAGATGGCTGTGGCCACATGCCTGTCTTCGCATCCTATAAAGGGCAGGGGGGAGAGCCGTGCCGCCTGCCTGCCTGGCCCACCCCTTGCCGTATCTCTAGCAGCAGATCTAAGATTTCAGCAGGGGCTTATTTAGAAGCAGGCCATGTGCTTTGCCCAATGCCATCCATGGCCCCTGAACCAGAAAAGTTTTTCCTCCCCATAGTGGTGAACCGCTGGGCTGCCTGCCTTGCAACTTGTTTTGTGGCAAAGAACCCTGAAGGGAGGAGTGCTTACAAGGGCAGCTTAACAAAACTGCCTTGCTGTATTCTCCCCGTGACACAGGGTCAGAACTGAATGCAGCACCTGGCTTAATACAAGAGTGGGCCCGGTTCTCCTACTCCCTCGTCTATCATGCCAGGGTTAGTAAGATAGAGGGGCTGGGTCATGACCAAGGAGGTCCAGGTTCAGCTCACTGCTTGCTGACATTTTCTCTTCCCAAGCTGTACCCCGCAGGGTTGCTGTGGGAAGAATAAAATAAGGAGACAGACAGGATGTAACCTAATGAATAAGTCTGGGTGTGGGAACACCTTAACCCACAGTTTGCCGAATCATGGTTTAGAGATTGTTGGTTGGGCTTGTAGAAACAGGCTAAAACACTCCCCCCCCCCCCAACTTTTAGCTAAGCATGTTGACTAGGACAAGTGGCCCATTGGCAGGCGGTTGAGAAGCTGGTGCTCTGGGTGTCTGGGGGCGCCCAGAGGCCCTCATGGGTCGTTTTCCTGCAGGTGGGGAGGCCCAGCAACATTGGCCAAGCGCAGCCCATCATCGACCAGCTGGCAGAGGAGGCTCGAGCCTTCAATCGCATTTATGTGGCGTCGGTGCACCAGGATCTTTCTGACGATGACATCAAGAGTGTCTTTGAGGCCTTTGGGAAGATCAAATCCTGCACGCTGGCCCGGGATCCCACCACGGGAAAGCACAAGGGCTACGGCTTCATTGGTGAGCCCCGGGGCCAACTGCCCTGCTGCTGAGGGCCCAGAGCCAGCTGTCAGTGCTCCATGTTACTCTTTCTGCCCGCTCAGAATACGAGAAGGCCCAGTCCTCGCAGGACGCCGTCTCTTCCATGAACCTCTTTGACTTGGGGGGCCAGTATCTCCGTGTGGGCAAAGCCGTCACTCCACCCATGCCTCTGCTGACCCCAGCCACCCCGGGAGGCCTGCCCCCTGCAGCAGCTGTAGCCGCTGCTGCTGCCACGGCGAAAATCACTGCTCAGGTAAGAAGCAAAGTTTGGGGAGTGGAGTTGGAGGAGGAGAGGGCTTGAGACAAGGGGAGGAAGCGGCAGCCCTTGCCCTAGCTGGACTGGCCTTCCTGCTGTTCCCCTCTCTTTGACCAGCAACAGCAGAGCACCAGTCCCAAGTCTGAGGGTAGCCGGCATTCTTTTCCCTCTGCACATGCCAGCAGGCTTCCACCATCTGCAGCAGGAAGGGGGGTGGGGTGGGGGTCCCCACTAGGGGCTCAATTTGTGTAGCTGCTCTGCAGGATCCTGTTCAGGGAAGCCTATCCCTCCTCCCTCTGTTGCCACAGCTGGGTTGAGCCCAGCTGATGTGTGGAGCTGGGCAAGACCATTGGGAAAGCAAAGCGAACGCTGGCCTGAAGTGTCTCTCCTGCTCTAGTAGGCCCATAGAAGGTGATTGCTGCTTACCTCCAAAAGATGCGCCCCCAGCACAGCTCTCAGCCGGGCTAGCAGGGCTTCTCTCTCTCTCTCTCTCTATCTCTGGGAGCTCCTTGCTGTGGGGTTCCTTGGTTGGACCTTGGGGTACAGAAGCAGCCCTGTGGCTGCAGAGGCCATGAGCTGCAGAGCTGCCTTTTCTCTTGCAGGAAGCTGTGGCAGGGGTGGCGGGTGCTGCTGTCCTTAGCACATTAGCCACCCCCGGACTGGTGACCCCAGCCTTGACCCTAACGCAGCCCCTGGGAGCCTTACCTCAGGCTGTGATGGCAGCTCAAGCTCCAGGCGTCATCACGGGTGAGTGGCTTGGCAGCTGAAACCACCTGCCTCTTGCTGCCTGGGATGAGGGAGGGAGCTGCCCTGCTGTGTGGGGGTGCGTGGTGAAAAGGTCGGGTGGAAAGAGGACAGTCTTCCTGCGAGGATGTTCCCATCTTTCACCACAACTTCTGTTGTGTCTGTGAAACAAAGTAGAAGGAGGTTGGTGCATCCTCCTTGGAGAAAGAGTGGTCTGGCCTCGAGGAGTTTTCATAGGAATGAAAGGGCTGCCGGTGGGTGCCTCCGAGGTCGGGTGAGCTGACAGCAATGGCGCCTCGCGCTCCAGTGGAGCAGGAGGAGCACTTTTCCCTCCTTCCCCCTTTTTGGTTAGGCGGTAGAGTGCCGTAACCCTGACTTATGGGGCGTGCTGGATTGGCGAGAATTTTAGTTTGGGGAATGAGAGCCTGGTGGCATTTAAGGAAAAGCCTGGATGTGGGAGTGTTGGGGGCGAGGAGGAGGAGCGAGGCTTTGGGCCAGTTGGTCCTCTTAGCTGTAGGGGCGGACCCTCTGCTTGGGAACCTCCTTTTGGGGCGCCTGTCTGGCCAGGTGGGAAAGAGGATCCTGGCTTGGAGAAGGCTGAAGGGGGTTGCTGCTCTTGGGGGAACTGTAACTGTACCTCTTGTCCTCCTCTCCCCTGGCTTCTATATCCAATGGGCTCTTGGCTCAAGAGCATTGGAGGTGGGTCTTCAAAGGGATGGTCTGTTGCATGAGCCGCACTGATTGTTTTCTTTAGCACTTTGAATAATTTTAGCTTTACAATCTTTCTCATGAAGAAACAGCCCCATTGATGAAACCTTGGAAGACAATGGTGGTTGAGTGCTGGTGTGTAGAGATGGGTCTCTTCCCGGGCTACCTTTCTGTCCCTTCCTCTTCTCCTCTGTGGCTCTGCTTGAGCTAGCTCCTCGGGAGTTCTGATGGTTGCTCCCCCCCACCTCACCCCCTTGGCCCCCAGCAATTACGCGGTCCTTTGAGTGGTCAGTAACACAGCTGCATTTATGCCCATTTGTAACGTCCGGTCACATGACTGCATTTTATGAGCGTTTTGCCCACTTCCGATTTTCAGCAAAACCGCATCACAACAAACAATAGATTTAATAACCGCTGCAAAAAGTGACTGATCCATTTTACGACTTATGACGGTAACAGGCAGGGTCCCTTATGGTTGCGACTCGAGGACTGCTCTTCCTCTTTCCGTTTCTCTTCTGTGGAGTGGTAGGATGGAGAGGGTTCTTGAGCTTTCTGAGATTTTTGCTCCTTGTTGATAAAACTGTGCTGTGGTTGGTTGCTAAGGTTGTTGTGAGTTGAGAGATTGCCCATTTCCCTAAAATCTGGGTTGATCGCGTGTATTGACTTGGTGGAATTACCATCCTTGTTTGAGATGCGTGGATGTTCTGTTTAGCTTTGGGTGTGGAGCATGAGGACATATGGTTGTGACTAGTTCTTTTCACGTATTTCAAAATGTGTTTTTCCTGCAGGTGTCACACCAGCTCGCCCACCTATTCCTGTCACTATTCCCCAGGTGGGTGTGGTGAACCCCATCTTGGCCAGTCCTCCAACACTAGGCCTACTAGAAGCCAAGAAGGAGAAGGAGGAGGAGGAAGTTTTCCAAGAGTCTGAAAGGCCAGAGATGCTCAGTGAACAGGAGCACATGAGCATCTCTGGTAGCAGCGCCCGCCACATGGTGATGCAGAAGCTTCTCCGGAAACAAGAGGTGAGTTCTCCAGTGGTGCTGATGGAAGAAGGGTTGCCTAGGGTTAGCTTCCAAACTGAGCCCGTCACGGTAGAGGGAACAAAACAAGGCTGGGTGGAAGGTAATTCTCTGGAACACCTCAAGTCCTGGGAGGTGACATTTCCCTGCTTTTTTCTTTACACAGTCAACAGTGATGGTTTTGCGGAACATGGTGGACCCCAAGGACATTGATGATGACTTGGAAGGAGAAGTAACAGAAGAGTGTGGCAAATTTGGGGCTGTCAACAGAGTCATCATCTATCAAGAGAAGCAGGGCGAGGAAGAAGACGCGGAGATCATTGTCAAGATCTTTGTGGAATTCTCCATGGCCTCAGAGACTCACAAAGCCATCCAAGCACTGAATGGGCGCTGGTTTGCGGGCAGGAAGGTTGTAGCTGAAGTGTACGACCAGGAGAGATTTGATAATAGTGACCTCTCCGCATGAACTCTTCCATAAAGACTTATCTTTCATTTTTCCCAATGACTCCCTTTCCCCATGTTTTCTGGAATATTTTTGGACCAGCATTATCCTGTGTTGTGTACACGTAGTTGTTGGTAAAGATGCCAGGAAGAAAATCCTTCCGTTGTCCATGGTATGTGTGAGAGCATTATCTCCACAGTGGCAAAATGTGAATGCAGGTTGGGGCAATTAATTATTAGGCACCAGATCCAGAACAGTCAATTTGGTTGCTGCAATTTCATTTGGCCTCCTTGTTAAAATTCCAATTAATTAAAAAACATCAGTTTTAACAAGAAAACCAGTAGTCCCAAAGGTGCTTTTTCAAGAGGCAACTGGACTTTCTGGATTTATTTATTTGAAGATGTTTAGCTTCTCATCCAAGAAGCTTCTTCAGCTGACCTGGATGACTGAGAATCTCCATAGCCGAGAAAACCAGTACATTACCTCTTTGCTTAATGTCTCTTCCACACTAAAGGTAAACGTTTGCCCTGTCCACTCGTGTCCGACTAGGGGCCAGCGTTCATCTCCATTTCTTAGCTGAGGGAACAAGCATTGTCCGAAGACTATTTCCATGGTCGTAGGGCCAGCATGAGTATACACCAAGGCAGACAATAATGCTGTTACCTTCCCATAGGTGCTACCTATTTACCTACTCACATTTGGAACTGCTAGGTGAGCAGGCACCAGGGCAAGTAATGAGAGCTCACCCCACTGTCTCTGCTGCTTTAACCATGAAATGCCATGTGCCTCCAGCCATGTTTGGTCCAGAATCCCATTTCCTGAAGGGTCCAGCTTGGAGGAGGAGGAAGTAACCCCACTGAAGTGGGAAAGCCCAGGAACAAGAGGGCCCTCTCCCTCCTGTGGAGTGATATGCCCACTTCTCCAGAGCTGCCACCCCATTGGATAGCGCCGTCTGGGCTCCCCTCCCCCATCTTTTTGTGGGAGCATTCAGATGCAGATGACCCTGGACCAGGTGGATCCCCTGGCCCTTCTTCAGGCTGGGCCACGGGAGGGAAAAGGGGCCGGTCTGGGAAGGTTCAGCTGGGCGGGAGGGCTGCCTGGGGGGCGGGGTGTTAATTAAGCAGGGCAATATTTTGCAGGCGACTTGTCGCTCTCGGGCTGGTTCCTGTTGTGTTGTGTGCTGGGAAAAAGGGCCCAGGGTGGGCTTGGCTATTGCCGGGCACGGACAGCGTCCAGCTGTAGTTTCCGGCCCTGGGAGGTTCGTCCCCTGGGTGGGTACGAGGAGGGGGCGCCTGTCTCTCCCGGATCCTGCCGTAGGAGCAGCTCGGCCTTGGGCCGGGTCCCTCTTCCAGGCTGGACTACTGCCGTGCGCTCCACGCGGGGCGGCCCTTGAAGACCATCTCGAAATTGCGACGCCGCCTCCTTCGAGGGTAACTGCCCGCCACGCGGCGGCGCCGGGGCCCACAGCCGGACTCCTCCTTCCGCGGCTGCCTGAACCGGAGCGGCCTCCGGGGGGGGGGGGGAAGGAGCGCCCCCGGGAGCCTGCGCAGACGGCGGGACGCGCTAGGACGCGCGGTCTATGGTTCCGGCCGGGCGCTCTGGGAGCTGTAGTCCTCCGCGGCGGGGCGGCGCCGTCCCAGAGTGCCTCGCGGCGGATGGCGAGGAGGAGCCGTGCCGCCGGGATGCCGCGCTGCCGGCTCGGCCGCTGAGCCCGCGCGGCCCGGTGCGCTCCCCCCGCCGCCGAGGATGCTGCGCTGCATGCCGCCGCTGTGGCGCTGCAACCGGCAGGTGGAGACGCTGGACCGGCGGCACTGCTCGCTGCAGGCCGTGCCCGACGACGTCTACCGCTACAGCCGCTCGCTGGAGGAGCTGCTGCTCGACGCCAACCAGCTCCGCGAGCTGCCCAAGGTGGGCCCGGCGGTCTCTCCGCGCGGGGAGGGGGGGGGAAGGTTGTCGCCCGCTGGGAGACTCCCGCCCCCCGCGCGCACCTGTCTCTGTTTGGGGTGGGGTGGGTGGAGCTGAGCCCCCTGCCCCCTCGCTCCCTCCCCCGGTTTCCCCCGTCCGTCCGTCCGTCCGTCTGTCTGTCGGGGGGGGGGTGGCGGTGCCCCTGGCTGGCGGCCTTTTGTGGTGCAGAAGCGCCCCGAAGCCCCCGCCCCCCGCTGGGCCTGAGGCCGGTGCCCCCTTCCCGAGACAAGCCGCCTGGCCTCGGCTCCCTTCGAATCCCGCTTCCTTCCTCTCTTCCTCCCGGGCCGGCCTCCGGAGAGCCTGTCCCCGGAAGGTGGCCAAAGTGCCAGTAGAGAGCCGGGCTCTGTCCGCTCGGACCCCTCGCCCCCCTCCCGCCTCTAGCTGGCTCCACAGCCGGTTGGGGGGCGGAATTCCCTCCGATGGGCCCGGCGGAGGAAAAGCACAAGCTGGACATGCGGAAGAAGTAAATGGCATATCAGTAAGTGACCATTGACAAAGAAAGGAATGAAATGTAGAAATGCTGCGCCTTGGTGAAGAGAAAGGGGAAAGTTAATGGATGGAGCTGAGGAATACAGGTGATGTAACTCGGGTCTATCTTTATGAATGAAAGAGTCAAACCATGGACTGGTGTCTTAATTTTTTGATGGGTGAGTCCCCAAGTAAGGATCTGTAAGTGAGTGACAGTTGCACATTATTACCTTCCAGTGAGTAATGATAATGGAATACCTGGAAAGGGGGATTGGCAGGAATTGGGTTTTGAATGGTATGATTTAGGAGAGAAATATTCTGTCGGATGAGATGAATGGGTGGATAGACGGGATAAGGCGGTGCAGGTGGAGACTGGGCTGTTCAGAGACTCAGCAATGAATGAGAATAGTGATTGGTGAGTACTTGCTTAGAAAAAGTGTGGGGGGGGTGAGGCTTAAGCATAAGTCTCCCTCCAGTTTGTAACTCCCAGTGGTGTACAGGATTAAGAACTTTCGATTTACATGTAGACTTGTGGAAGCTGTGAAAGTAAAGGCAGATTTGATTTGATGTGGAAAGTCTGAGCATGTTGTTAGTACCAGAATGAAACATTCCAAATGTGGAGCAGACTGTTTTCTACCGTAGGGTCAAAAGTGGATCTTGGGGGTGAAATTTGGCTGATATCATTTCCATCTATTTGGTCATCCTTTCTCCTCTCTGCAGGTCCAGCCCATCTCAAAGTTCTTTTGTCCTGGTCCCCCACTTCTGCACGCAAGCCGCTTTCTTCCCATTGTCTCCAATTTCTTTTTATGGTCTCCATGGCCTGTTGAGTGCTCACTCCTTGGGAGGGAGATATGCTAATGAGAAATACTAAAAGAAAGCATGGTGGAAAGAAGATGTGAGGGGGGCTCTAAACGAGGGGGAATGATTACTGCAAAATGAATGACAGAAATCATATGCATATCAAGAGAAAAAGTTGCAATAAAAATAGTGAAAGAGAGCAAGGAACACAAAAGGCAAAGCGGGGGTAGGCCGAAAGAAGAACAGTTGTGCGTGTGAGGGAAGATAAAGAACTTCCAGCAGAAGGAATAGAAGTGAAATGATTTGGGATGAATGGAAGTGAGAGGATTTTAGAGATTTGCATGGAATTGGTGCGGGTTTGTTAAAGAGTGGCATTGAAACCAACGCTAGGAGTGCTTGGGTCCAAGAAAAGATGGGAAGTAGATGTGATTTATTTATGGACTGGATCTGCAGCTAATTTAATGTATAGGATTATTGTGTCACCCTAGCAAGAGTGAGCACAAGAACCATAGGAGTGTGTCCTTGGGAATTAGTACTTGGCAGAATTCTCATCAGAAAGGGATGGGACCTGTCAGTGAGCAAAATTGGGAGAGGCCGTGAAGCTTCCACACCGGTTGTCTGTGTCTTTCCTTCAAGTTAGTCATCAGGCAGGAGTCTGATGGAGCAGCTAAAGCTACATGGGGGGGGGGGGGGCTTAACAGGAGCATAGAATACAGATAAGGGAGGAGGAGTAATAATTGTTCCCTGTATTCTGTCCTCCCAGACCCCTGTGGAGTCCTGCGTCCAATTCTGGGGCTGATGGGAGGGCTGGCAAGGAGAGCGCTGTGAGGAAAGAGTCAATGCACTGGTTCTTCTTAGCTTCCAGAGGAGCTGGGAGGAGGACAGCTGCTTTCCAATTTCTGGAGGGTTTATCCTGCAGAAGAGGGAGTGGGCTTATTCTATAGTCCCCCAGAGCTGGCCAGAAGGGTGGGAAGCTGCAAGAAAGGAGGACCCTGCTAGTCATCAGGAGGAGCTTCGGCATAGCATCAGATGTCAGCAAGCGGAACAGACTGCCACAGGAAAGGAACTCTTATTAGAGATCTTTAAAGAGATATTATCAGAGAAACTCTCCTGGGCCATGCAGGATGTTGGACTAGGTATGGCTTTGGTTTTAGGATTCCTACAATGTATTGTCCAGACTTAAGTCTGCTTTGACCAATGCAAAATTGAGAGAAACAACATCATATTTTGATCTTGACATTCTGCTTCTGCTGCTGCAGTCTAAGATGGTGCTTGCTTTCTTTGCAATTGCATTGCATTGCATTGTTAGCCCATGTATCTTTGCTGCCCCATCCTGGGGGTCGGGGTGTTGTTCCTTGGTGGGACAAGTGAAAGGATGCCAGGAATGTGCACCAAAAATGTATAATCTCAGCACAATCACTCAAGCTGAGATGAGCATCCCAGCTGCCTGCTAAAACAAGCAGGCTCTCATTGTGGAGCAGTGATGCAGGAAGATGATCACAACACCAGCAAAGACATCCCTACATATTGAGGGGGAGGGGGAGGCGGGAGGCAGGGGCAAATCATTCCTGAAAAAGAGGAACACCTAATAGGAAATCTAAAATAATTGGCAATGCACTGCTGGATGAAAGGACACCCCTCCGGTCAGATGGCACTTGGAGGGCTGCTCAGCATCTTTCAGGGTGCAGGCAGCCCTCGACTTATTAGGGTTGTATTAGTCCATTAGGGTCGTAAGTCAACACTTGTATAAAATGAATGGGACTAATTTTTATGACTTTTTTATTGCACTTATTAAGCAAATCAGTCATTAAATTAAGGAAGATTGGGCTCGTCCAATGACCTTCACCATCATTAAATGAACCGAGAGGCTCCACAGTTTTCAGTGCTTCCCCATGGAGCCTTCTGGAGGGACGGTGCGCTTCCAGGCAGGTGCCTGGGCTTAAATTGGGGTGGGTGACGTCTTCAAGCATCATCAAATTGAAATGTACTCAGACAGGACACATTCAAACAGACGAGGTTGTTTACTACTCAGGGCATGGAAAACAAAAAAGGAACCACGTCGCTTTTCAAATCAGGAAAGATATATCAAGGACAGTGTTTGGGTACGATGCAGTCATGTGATCATCCCCTGAATACCATTGACTTAAGTTTGTAGACAAGAAGAAAATGTCACCACCGGAATCATGCACCCCATCACTGAGCACAAAGTGAGGAGAGCCTTCAGAAAAGTGAACACCAGAAAAGCAGCAGGTCTGGACCAGGCCGCATCCTCAAATCCTGTGCTGACCAACTAGCTCCGGTGTTCACAGAGATATTCAATCTCTCCCTACTCAAATCAACAATCCCTACGTGCTTTAAACAGTCCACCATCATCCCCATCCTCAAGAAACCACACCCCACTACCCTCAATGACTATCGCCCCATTGCCCTAACTTCTGTGATAATGAAGTGCTTCCAGCAACTAGTCAGTGATCTCATCACTTCCTCACTACCGGACACACTGGACCCCCTATAGTTTGCCTATCAACATAACCGATCAACAGATGACGCCATTTCCCATCTCCTCCACATCTCACTCACTCATCTGGACACTGGAAAAGGAAACTACGTCAAAATACTGTTTGTGGACTACAGTTCAGCATTCAACAAGACCTAGATTAGTGAAGAAAATGTGGTATCAAAATCAAAAGGAGGGTGGATTAGGAATTCCTAAATTACTTAATTATTATTG
>JAEANM010003620.1:0-22079 GCA_017656035.1 Myanophis thanlyinensis
TGCGTGTCGCCCTGCTCCGGGGGCAGACCTTGACGCAGCCAGAGGGGTGTGACGTCCCCTGTCATACCGCATTACGTCATTCTTTGATCTGTAAAATCAGGTATTGTGGGGATAAATCAGTAGCAAAATGAAGTATTCATGCTTTAAAGTTCCACCAATGCTCAGTGAGCATGAAAGAGCATATTAATAATTACTTCTGGAAGATCAGTATAAATCAACAAACCTAACGCATTGTGCTCATCACATCTTCCAGGGAAAGTGTTATTCAAACTTGTTCAAACTACAATATTCAGCTCCCTCGGTGCTTCAAAAATGCTTCATAGAATAAAAATTGTATATGAGTCCTCTCAGTCAATCTTCTTGCAGTATTCCACAAGATAAAGAAGATGTTCTATAAACATAGGGAATATCAGTCAAGCAGGTTAGGCTGTTATCTGTGGAGGGATGTCAGTACCTCTGAAAGGACATTATAATCAGAGACAAGAGGAGTTAGATTGTACACTACAAAGTCATGTATTTTCACTGAAAGCTCTTCTAACGAAAACAGATTGAAGGGGCTAATCAAAATGAATAGCCGAAAGAAGTACTGAATTCACTCAGTAGCTACAACTGGTCATCTGTTGGCTTATCCTGGGAGTATGGAAGCAATTAAGTGGCAGTCATCATCTTTATGAAGAGAAGTCTCTGCTTTTAGACATTGTTTTCAAGCATGTTTTTAAGCAGAAGGTTTGTAACTTCTTCAGCAGATCTTCTATTTGATCAGTCTGTGGAGAGCTCAAACAAGCTATTCTTTTTTTTTTTTTTTTTGTCACTCGGATATATTCTTTTATTAGCACTGATTTCTGTTCTCTATCATTTGACCTTGGTGGAGAAAACAGTATTAGATCTGCTGGTCAAAAGTTTGTGTGTTTGTATGTAAATGATGTTTATAAGAGTAAAATCTAAAACAAACTAAATTTAAAGAAAAGAGAATAGAAAGGAGTAGAAAGTACAAGAAAAAAGAAGGATTTTGGGACTATGTGTTGCATATTCAAATGATTAGGAAATTTTCCATTAATTGAAAGGACTGCAGGTCAGATCCATTTTTTCATTTCATAATTTCATGAACAAGAGTTACACAGTAGGGGAGATATAAATTGATTCGTTTTATAACTTCCATGTCATCCAGGACTTAGTTTACCTATTGTGTTAATGATTTATTCAATTATGAGTTAATGAAGAAAATACAATTTGATTTATACAATATATTAATCCAGTGATGATAATTGACAAACTACAATAGTTTGCGCAGAACTTTACACCATTAATTGAACAAACTACAGCACGGCTTAGCATAAAATATGAATGCCTTCGAGGCATGTCACTAATTCTAATGAACTCTGCTTGTCTAGTTTCCTAACCTCAACATACACATTTCAGTTTTGATTTTCCTGTGCTTTCTTCATCACATAAGATTATTAATATTATATGCAAGGAAAAGGTTCAACATTAATATGAATAGTATGGTATATATATAAAGGAGAAGTTTGCAAAGAGGAAATGTATTATTTGGAGGTTTTTTTAAATTTTACATTCTCAATCCATAATATGGGTTATGATGTTGGAAAGTTTTGCTTTCACAGAATCTCAGGGTGTTTATTTTTCCTAGACTGAGTGGCAATACAAGTTGTTACTACTTAAGTGTGACATAAAGTTCTTACCTGCTCCAGTGATATCATTGTCCTATCCTGGGTCCTATTTCATACACTACAATCCTATGCACATTTTACTCAGGAATAAGTTCTCCTTTCTTCAGTGGAACTGTTTCCTTGATGCTGTATTTAGAATTGCAACCTGTGTCTTGCAACTTGAAGGAAATACTAAGAAGAAGCTTTGCAAATCAATTTTAATAAAAGTAGATTTTAGATGTCAGTGGATTTTTAAGCATGCTTAGTAATTAGCCAATTTATGAAGGTTTGTTTGATTATTAAAAACCTAGAACATTTCTTTTTCTCTTTTGTTATCTTAGCTAACTTTCTGAAAAACTTTGCATTCATACCATTATTTGTAGCAGCTTCATTGTGACATGTGGGCATCTTCACTTGCATTTTACACCTGATTTTTTAGTGAAGTAGCATGTTGTCCTATTTTGAAGACATTATCAGAGGTTAATTATTACATGATGTGATCTTTTCAGGACAATTCACACTATGCCTCAAAGAGTAGCTGCCAGTTTTGGCATTTAAAAAACAATGGAAAACCAAATCTGTTGGTAGATGAGAACAAAAGCCTTGACCATATTACTGATAAATCTTCTTAATTAATGTTACTACCCTTCAGATAACTTTGTCTTCTGTAATTATCTTAACTGCAATCTTGCCTCAAGGCATATATCTTATGTGCAATTGAGAAAAGGGGTGTATTTCAGTATAGGCTGATATTGTAGAATGTCAGAATCCATATTAATAGAAATTTTTAATTTGAAGGATGACCTACTTTAGAAAAATGAACCATTAACATTTGGTTTCCAATATATGCAATATAATAAATGAAATGCCAGTTTTTCCAATTACTGAAAAAATGCAAATCTACTTAAATATATATATATATACACATCCATACATACTGTGTATATATATATTTATGAACATTTTTATATATTCTTCTTAGCGTTTTCCTGCAAGTTCAGGAAAATGGATCTGAATTTTTGTTCCATTGGTTGTGACAGGAATTAACCAACCAGTTATTGCTGAATTCTGACATGGTGGGCTGAGGAAGAATGACTGGCCCAGAGTCAGCCAGTTGGCTTTCATGCCTAAACTGGGACTAGAATTCACTGTCTCCTGGTTTCTGGTCAGGTGTCTTAACCACTAGACCAGTGTTTCTTAACTTTGGCGACTTTAAGATGTTTGGACTTCAACTCCCAGAATTCCCCAGCCAGCTTTGCTTTGCTGGCTGAGGAATTCTGGGAGTTGAAGTCCAAACATCTTAAAGTCGTCAAGGTTGAGAAACACTGCAATAGACTAAACTGTCTCTCTAAAATTGAGTCAGTCTTGATTCCTGGTGATTACCTGGACAAGTCCCTGTAATTTTCTTGGCAAGATGTCAGAAGATTTCTAGGATTGAGAATGAGTGACTGGCCCAAGGCCATCCAGTTGGCAGGACTAGAACTAACTGTTTTGTGGTTCCTAGCTTGGTGTCTTACCACTGTACCAAACTGGTTCTTGAAAAAAAATTATAAATGATGTATATTATTTAATTAAATTTGAACATAGTAATTTGTTCTCAGGATTTGCACTTTGAAATAATAAATGCAGAAATAAATTACAGAAAGATTTTTCATTAACTTACAGGTCAGACCCATTAATTACTCTTTTAGATTATTATGATAAATCAAAAAGTCTAAATAGAGACTGGTATGCCATAGTCCACTGTTTTCTCATCTTTTTACATGTATATCAAAATACTATATTTTTAAAAGTTTCTTTCTTGTATGCAGGAAGAGAAATTATGGAATGTCTATTAAGCCTCCCTTATTATATCTTTAGATTGAGATGTGAAAGAAGGCTTGAGATCTAAAAGGTCCAGTTTCAGATTCCGTGTTGTTTCTAGCTGAAAATAAACAAAATTACTTTCTGACTTTGTTCTTCCCTTCTCATAGTGCTTCTTATTTAAATTGAGAGCCACATATTTACATGAGAGTAAGGAAACAACAAAAGGTCAATTGCCTGCTGGATAATTAATGCAATGAGTAATTTGTCACTTTGTTGTGATTAGCATCATTGCAACCATATGTTTGTGTTTAAAGTCTTGAAAATCTGAAATTATTTATTAGAAATAGATGGAATGCCCCTCAAGTGAGATAACATTCAACACTACTATTGAGTAGTAATAACAATAGCACTTAGATGTCTATACAGCTGTGAAGCAATATGTAAGTCTATTGCTATTACTACTCAATAGTAGTGTTGAATGTTATCTCACTTTACAGTCTTCTCTAAGCGGTCTACAGTCAGCATATTGCCCCAACAATCTGGATCTTCACTTTACGGACTTTGAAAAGATGAAAGGCTGAGTCAACCTTGAGCTGGTATGAGTAGTAAGCACTCTTGAGATGTCTGGACTACTTCCCCTTATACCACTTCACAGCTCTCAATCATAGCCTGGCAATTCACTAAATAGGGCCTTCCCATCCCCAGACGATGAAGACTGGTGAACCTGTCTTAATCTTGTCACGCTGAGCTAATCCTGTCACACTCATAGAAACCTGTCACAGTGAGAGTGTCAGTGTGCTGATGCAACAACACCAGGAAGTTCTGTGGTGTCTGCTATTGGCAATTGCAAATGCAATTGATATGCATTTGAGATACATGAACATGAAATACAAGGCTGGGCTTAGAAGCCAAGCAGCAGTAGCTTCATTAACATTTAAACATATCCGAATCAAAGAATATAACATATGTGCTATATACAAGTACAATGAAGGTTAAACTCACATGTCAGTGGTTTAAATTAAGCCTTATGTAGTTCTGTGGTTGGAGTTGTCTGGGAGAGTATTGTAAAGTACATCTTGTTCAGCTCTGGAGGGGCTCTGCATCAGGTGTAGAATAAGTGTGATAAACCACTTCCCACTGCGTCAGGGCTGTGGGTATGAACTGAGCAGCTTTCAGAGTATTAACGGCTTTGTATAACATGAATTAAAATATTTCCTATGTGATGTTGCAGGAAAAGAAAATTGAAAGCTGTCAAGACAGATTTATAATTGGAACATGGAATGTCACAAGTGTGAAAGCGCAAAAATTCAACATGGTAAAAGAAAAAAATGAATTAGCCGAACATGGACATATTCAATATCAGCAAACTGATCTGGACTAGAATTAGACACTTTCAGATAATAAAAGCATAGTGTTTACTACTTAGGACACATGGAAAAAAAATATTTCTGCTCTCTATCATTTGACCTGAGAAAATAGCATTAGATCTTTAGTGTTTGTGTGTGTGTAAATGTTGCTTCAAATACCCACATTTCTCCCATGGGAGAAAAAATAGTGACTGTTCAGATTTTTGTAGCTCTAAATAATAAATCCTTAGAATTTATTTCAACTGGAATATTATTACAAGCCTTCATTGACAATGTAAAAGAGCTAGGCCATTTCATTAGCCCATCTTTTCTCTGGTTTGCACCACATGTGTAGAACACAAAAATTATGAATTTTAGTTTGAACTATTGTTTTGTTCTGTGCTTCAAACTCTTAAATTTTTATTAAAACTTTTAAGTTTCAGAGATAGTATGAAAATTGAGCAGAGTTTTAGATTGAACTGCAGAGGGCAGTGCTGCATTTCTGTAATGTATTTTTATGCTTTGAAATTTTGCAGACACTTTATTCTGTTTTCTTTCATTTGTACATTTTATAAAAATTCTTAATGCTTTTTAATTTATTTTATAGTTGTCACAACTGATATAGTCAAACTAATTAGATCTGCAATTTATATATCCTGTGTTGTATAAAGCAATAGAGAATATTGCATCAGAAACAATAAAAGCCAAACATAGAGTTTGATATACTTTAAAAAAAAAATCAGAATATTTTCAAATGAGTCTATGCAGGATTGTGCACAAAGCAAGCGCTGAATTTGATACATGAAATGTGTCAAAAATAAACCATCATGCATTGTAATTTTGCTAACCTACAGAGAATAAGGAATTGGCATTGATGAAAATATGCAGGAACCATTAGCTAGGCAAAAGGGGCTGGAAGACATTTTGAGCCTAGAACAGAAAAATAATGTTCACCCTCCCAGAGTTTCTTAGACAGTGAGATGGACAGCTTATAAATGTAATAAATAAAATATTCAGAAATGGCTCTGATAAACACTGAAGTAAATTCACTAAATTCACTGAACTGTACGATAAAGGAAGAGGTACATTATAAGCAGTTTTTCAAGACTCTCTTGTTATAGCTAATCTCAATAAAATTAGTTTTATCCTGCTTGTAGAGTTGATTTCTGGTCTATTCTACCTACTGGGCTAACATAAGTTGTTTCAGAATGAGAACAATTTAGCAGAAAGAAAATGAGGAATGTTTTAGGGGTTCAGCCACAATAAAAACTAAAAAGTATTATTGAGTAAATTTATAAGATAACAAAGAAAAGGCTAACATGGCATACCCTGGTTTGCCTGCCTTTCTCAATAGTTCCTAGCATCTCATATCCGTACATCACTACTACTGATTTTCCTAAGAACTTTCCTTCCATTTTTCCTCAGCCTCTGTTATTAATGAATGTCTCAGCACCATATGTCCTACAATTCTTCCCCACTTCCCGCCATGCCCCTCATTTTCCCAGGGCTGTTCTGTATATGGAGCAGTAAATCTTTCAAAATAAATCTATATGAAATATCCTTTTTCAGATGAGTACTTCAGTTTGCAGTTTTTCCGTTTGTAGTTCACTTCCATTTTTCAACATGCTGACTGGGAAGTTCACACATGTTAAAATTGGCAAGCTTGAAAAACACTGATCTGCATACATTTGAATTGTGTTTCAAGCCAGGTTTTAGGGCTGTGTTTTATTACAGTTTGGATTGACCTGTCTGAGCCAAGTTGTGGATAGTATATCAATCCTGGTTTTCTTTTGTTAGTCTATATTTGCATCAAATATTGTATCCCACTGGACTGACTGACTGGGTAACTTTCACTACTCTAGTTATATAGTTGAGGTGCTTGAAGAGGGATACCTCAAGGCAATAGTGCAGCAATAAAAGTCTACACTTGTCCTTAGCACCCAGTTTCATAGCACCCAGATTCATGCCTGGCTATCTATGAAACAGCATCTCTAGCTGCCACCAAAATCTTCCATGTGACAATAACCACTTCATTTTCCTGGCCCTGAGTGAGTGAGTGATTTCACACTTGAAATCCACATGGACCCATTTCAAACAAGGAAACCACCTCTTCCTTTGCTAATCCAGAGGCCATCATGTTTATGTAATTACTTTCTCTAGCTATGGAACTTCTGACTATCAATGCATCAGATTTAGTCTTTACAAAATCAAGCCACTTACACCAATCAGCCCACTATTGCCACACACAGAATTTTGTTACCTATGGGTGGGCCTACCCTTGAGTGGAAAGACGGAGGCAAGCTGCCATGACCTTTTTAATGTGTCCATTCACCCTAGTCCCAAATTGTTTAATCAATGCCCTTTTCTATCCTATTATTATCATTTTCCCATCAGAAAGAAATAATTACTCCTCTTCCAGACTGGCACAATGTTCTTTTTTGTAAATAGATCCAAGGTCTCCTTCAAAGCATTTCTGGATTTTTTTCATTCCATTCAGAGGAGCTTCCAGTAATAGACTTTTATTATAATTTCCTTCAAACAGAGCAGAGTACTTGTATCAAACGATAGAGGTAGATCTAAAATATCTTACTTCCTTATTCTCAAACTAAACAGTCCACTTACATAAACATAAATCAAACAAAGTTATTGTAATTTTGGAAGAAGTTAAAATTATTTATTTTAGAAACAAAAATGAAATTGCAGTATTAAAACAAAAAAAATTAAGAATAGAATGGAACACAAAAAGTCATGGTGATGGCACAGGAATTTGTTTAAGTTCACATATTAACTGCAAGTATACAATAGAACTGTTTGTCAAATTAATATTTTTGAATAAATAATTGCTGATTTTGTAGTTCCAATTATGTTGATTTGGGAATACATCCCATTGAACCATTTGGACTTACTCTAAGTAAATATGAATAGGATTACATGCATACAGAGCTGTTTCCAGGGTGTTTCCCTTAAGATAGTATTGGCAGAAATTATAAACAGCTGATTAGGATTCTCTTCACAGTTTTTCTGGGATTTGGCAGCAAAAGGGAAAGAGAAGAGAGTCCCTTTCCAAAGATAAAAACTACATTCAAAATGAATCCTCTGATTTTCTTGTAGCTTAATTTACTGGATCTCCAGGAGTAGAAAGAAGATTTTTTTAAAAAATCAAATTTTTAGAAAACAAAAACAGCTTTTTGGCATGGAAGAAATAGCTTGGTAATTTGATAAGCTTAATAGAGTTAGCATCTAGCATGTCTTAATTCTTTCCCTAAATTCTTATGAAGGACTAATCAAGCCTTTACCCAACCAAACTAAGCTGTACTTCATGAACTCTCAGAATTCCCAGCCATCATATTTACACCTAAACTGAGAGAATTCAGTTGAAGACCAGAGTCAATCTGAAACAACTTCCAGTTCACAATGGCAGCCTATCTGTGGCAATTTTAAGCCAAGAAACTTTTTTTCAGGTCTGTGGTTCAACTTTCAAAGTGAAATTTGATTATTTCAGATAAAGAAGGCCCATCTCCCTTTCTTTGCGATTCAGAATGAATTGTGTGTGGTTTAATTCTTCATATTCTCAAAGAGGCTATATAATGCATGGTTTTATTTAAAATAATTATTTGAAATTACATTTTATTTAAAATTAAAACCATTTTAAATAAAAAAGATACCTCTTTGAGAACATGAATACACACACACACAAACGCACAAATACACACACTATCTGTTTTGAAGCAAAAATATGCAATTACTTCAAGTATTTGCTAATAACATAAATGCTTGCTTTGGAAATGTTTAATATTCATGAGTGAGGGTATGTGTATGTGTCCCAGAATAAGTATAGAATGGGTTTAGCTTCTATTTCCAAGGCTCTCTAATTATATTAATATTAGTGTTACTTTATAGTGATGAAACTGGGTGAATAATCACAATGAGGTTCCCAGAATTAGTCCCAAGGGCTGTTTTTAGTGGTTTTGTCACAAGTTCAAGGATAGATGCTTTATTCAGAACATTTCTAACTAGTACTCACTACATGTACTACAAAAGTCTTAGACTGCTACAAACAGAAAGCAAGGGAATTATAAGTCTGAGAACTTTTTTTTAGCATGCTGTAAATCTTCTACCAATAATTGAGTCAGAGCTAAAGGGCAGCAATTTAGACAGAAAGTAGCAAAGACTGTTCAGAAAGAGGTTGCTTGCCCTCATAAATAATGCCAGTGCTGCAAGCTGTTAGCCTTGAGAAGTTTGGAGGCAGGAATGCTGAGGGAAGTCCAAGATCATCTTTGGGTCAAGCACCAAAGAATTTCACAGAAGGCAGTCCAAACAAGGTCCAATTGCATGGCCAAGAAACCTGGGGAATTTAAAGTAGGTTATCACAGGAGCATAGATCAGGAAGCAAGAGAATTATTTCCAGTTTAGAGGGTAGAAACAGAGCAAACTGTTACGGAATCTGAGTTCTTGGCTTTGCTTAATAGATGAATGGATACATCCTTTTCTTGAGGAGCTACACCAATAGCTTTTCATGGTAGTATAATTTAGGGCTTGGCACTCTTCCAAGAACAGGCTCTGACACCTTACTGTCAGAATCAGTGGCCATGGAGCCAGACTCATCGCTTACAGGTGACTGATAGGTTTCTTGAACTACAGACTTGGAAGCTGCTAGGTTATCTCCTTCAGCCTTAGAATCAGAGGTGTCTGTAGTATTAAGTCACATAAATACAGGTAGTCCTTGCCTTACAAGCATTTGTTTAGTGACCGTTCGAAGTTACAACGACACTGAAAAAAGTAACCTGAACGTTTTTCACACACAACTGTTGCAGCATCTGCATGGCCACATGATCAAAATTCAGATGCTTGGCAACTGGCATGTATTTATGATAGTTGCAGTGTCCTAAGGTCAGGTGATCACCTTTTGTGATCTTCTAACAAGCAGAGTCAGTGGGGCAACCAGATTTACTTAACAACCATGTTACTAAGTTAACAACTGCAGTGATTCACTCAACCGTGGCAAGAATGATTGTAAAATGGGCAAACTCACTTAACACTTGTCTTGTTTAGCAACAGAAATATTGGGCTCAATTGTGGCTGTAAGTCGCAGCTGTAATGTAGCAGCTCAAACAAAACAAAACTTTTCCTTCCCTTGAGTGTGAATATCAACCTGTTAAGAAATATTGCTGTTTTAAGTCCCATATACATTGAATATATTCCTTTGCCCATTTTTTTCCTACCTACACTTCAGTGACACTCCAAAATCTGAATTATTCAGTTATGTTCCATGAATTCAGATTGTTGTTGGGATTGAAAATCATGACAGTGTGACAGCTGTTTTGGAGAGATATATAAAGTCATGTAAAGTGAATTAGTGATGTCAAGCTAGGTGTCAACAAGGGAAAAGTTGCAGTAAAGTAAACATTTTTTGGATGTTTAAAAGCAAATCACTTTCATGCTAATGTGTTTATCTCCCATCCTTGAATCAAAAGGAAAGTACATTGGCATAAATTGTGCTACCTCTGTGGCATATCTTTATCACGCCTTAGCAGTAAGGCTAAAAATTGTTGCTGCCCTTGCAAAATTTAATGGGAGGCTGTTTCAGGATAGTAATTCCCTGTTATTCTTTCCTCAGGCTAAATACCCCAGACTAACTATCCCCCACCCCCCCATCTAGTATCATCTCTTGGAGAGAAAACCAGTCACCCTTTTGAACTTGTGCAAGAGTATAAGGTTGAAAGCAGAGGTGAAATTCAGCCAGTTCTCACCAGTTCTATAGAACCGATTATTAGAAGAAATCTCCTTTTGTTTTTCTCCCACTTTGCAGGGTTAATCCGGTAAAGATTAACTTTACAGGGTTAATCCTGTAAATAAGGCACTTGTTTCTAGCCTAATCTTTATTGCCTTGCTCACAGAAACTGCCTCTCCCCTTATTACATTGTAACTTTGGTGAAGTTTAATCCTGTGGTCACGCCCACAGTAAAAAAAAATGAATTTCACCACTGGTTGGAAGTTCAACCCTTAATTGTTGTTATTTATTTTTCTTTAATATTTGTTATTTTTGTATGTTTCTTTTGACAGAACAATAAAACAGTTTCATAGATACTGCCATTAAGAGTTTGTACAGATCCCTGCAAGTTGGAATTTTTATAATACTGAACCATCTTATTCCAATTGCATTAATTCAGATGATCTGGTAAGCTGTCAGAGAAATAGAAGATCAATACACCAGGGCCTGAATGAGAGGCTGATTTGGAATGCAAAGCCAAGCTGAGGCAGGAGGCTCTTAGTGTTATTGTGCTTCTGAGTCTTTCTTTTTTAATACCAATTATGCCCATGAATTTTTTTTTTTTGGGGGGGGGGGAGTGAATGTGAGGTAAAATGTCTTTTTTCTTCCTTATTTATGTATGTGTGCATGCGTATATCATACACATTGCCTTCTTTATGATCAAACTCCTGCTTATCTGGTGCTGGCTGCTAGAGGAAGCCTAAGAAAGAAACAGAATGCACTTCTTCCAATAGCCAATAACCAGATAAGTAGGAATCAGCATTAGTTTAAAAAAAATCAACATGAAATAGTACCCTAATCAAGGAACCATGAAGGAGAAAGCCACAGCCTTACCAGCAGGACAAGCTACTCTCTGTATAAACAGCCAATAATCTTCAATCTCCTTTGCACTGAAATTGTTTCCTAGCCTGATAATGAAACAGCTTCATAAAAAAAAAAAAAAATAACCAAGCTCAGAGAGAACCAAGAACCCAACAGTGTTTTTATTTCCCAGAGGGTAAAGTGTCTAATGCTCTGCCTCGGGATTCTGGCATGAGGGAACCTCTCCTGGGAGCCCAGGATGGACTTCAGTCAGAGGGCATCATGGGCATTCAGGCACTCGAGGCTGATCCAGCCAAAAATAATCAGGAGCAGCTGCATTCACAGTCAGGGGATAAGGAACAGGAGCTGGGGCATCTGGTCAATCCACGGGCATACCATGTGTTACAGGAAGCACAGATGCTCTGCAAGTCTCCTTGACTGGCAAGGGCATTCTTAGTCTTAATGACTAACTGACCGAGAATCTACTTAAGAGCCACCATTAGCCAAACTGCTCTTTCTTAAACATTTTTGTTAAGAATAATGTAAAACCAATACCAAGTGCAAAAAACATAAAGGATAAAAGCCAATACAAAATACACACACACACAAAAAAAGGAAATACAAAAAGGAGGGGGGTGGAGAGGTATGAAAAATAAAAAGAAAGGAAAAATAAATAAAAATAACTTCCCTCTTTCTCAGCAGATTAAAAAAAAACAACCTTAGGATGTTGTAACCATTGTAAGGTAACCTGGTTGTCACGCAATCAGATCATGATCATATAACCGTAGGGGTACTGCAACAGTGTGAACTTTGAGGACCCATTATAAATACAATATAAATTGTCCAGCACCTTCATAGCTATCTTAGGCAATTAAATATCCATTATTATACCTTCACAATTGATTGTTATTTCTGTGTTACCCAGACTATATAATAACATAGTATAGTAGTCCTCGACTTCATAGTTCATTTAGTGACCATTTGAACTTACAACAGCACTGAAAAAAATGAGTTATGACTGTTTTTCACACTTACAATCATTGCATCATATCTGTGGCCACATGATCAAAATCCGGGTGCTTGGCAACTGCTTCACATTTATGACAGTGTCCCGAGGTCATGTGATCACCTTTTGCGACCGTCAGGCAAGCAAAGCCAATGGGGAAGCCAGATTCACTAAACAACCCTGTTACTAACTTAACAACTTTAGTGATTCACTTCACAACTGTGGCAAGAAAAGTCATAAAATGGGGCAAAACTCACTTAACAAATGCCTTACTTAGCAACATAAATTTGGGGCTCAAACTCAACCAGGTTACCTTACAATGGTTGCAACATCCTAAGGGACTGCCTGTATAATTTAATTTCCATATTTCCAATTTTGTTACTTAATCTTTTTGAATGTTCTCCTCATTTCCTAAATAAGTATTCTGTGATTCAGGCAAAAATATCAATTATTGTTATAAAACAATAAACTTGCATAATAATTTCTTAACTGTTCTGTTTTTATTTCTTTTTTAAATATAGTCGTCCTCAAAAGGTGTGCCTGTGTCCATTCTTGCCAGTTCATCCTTTGAAAGTTTCTACTTGTTTGTACATTATCCAGCATCCAGCAGAGGTGAGTAATGTTAATGGAAGCAACAAATTCAACTGGCCATTTGTTTATCAGCAAAAGGATGATGCAAGTGAAACTAAACCATGACAAATTTTATCAGTAAAACTAATTTGTTTAATTTTTTTGTTTGTTTCTTGCAACCCTCTGATTTATGGTATATATACACAATATAGTCTTGCAGGCATATAATCAATTTAAAATGCATGTAATGGAACTTAGTAATGTGAAAAATGTGGACTGTAATAATAAAGAAATAATAGGTAAAACAAATTAAGGAAAATATTTAACATAGCTAAAACTATATCAGTATCATTTATTCTTTATATCATTCTGCCCTTACAAATTATCCTTGGTATCTTCATGTCCATAAATGTGTAGCTTTAGATAATGCTTTGATTCTTTAAACCTCTCTCTAATAATTTTATAAGTTCCTAAAAAGCTTAATTTTGTCATTTCAATCTATTCATTCTTTCTTCATAGGTTTATTTTCTTCTTATCCTTTTTCATTCTACAGTATATGATCATATTTCAACGTACTTTTATGTTCAGACTACATTCAATATCTATCTCTTCCTGTTTTATCCCATACTCTTTTTTTAGTATTTTATTGTTATGGCATTCATTCTGCTTATTATTACTTTCTCTTTTCTCTGACATACCCCACTATCATTTTCATATAACACATCATGCTAGGCAGCTATATAAGCTTCCTCATATACAGTGAAAAAATGTTTGAAGAAGATTGGAAGATGGAAACTAATCAAGGAGAGAACCAATCTAGAACTAAAGAGAGATTTCCTGACAGTTACAACAATTAATCAGTAGAAGGCTTGCCTTCACATTGGAGCATTGGGTGCTCCAATACTAGAGGTTTTTAAGAAGAGATTGGACAACCAATCTGTCTGAAATGGAATATGATTTCCTGTTTGAGCAGGGGATTGGACTACAAGACCTCCAAGGTCCCTTCAAACTGTTTTATTCTGATTATCAATCTTGTGACATGTAGTCACTCTCCAACACAACTGAAGTTGTTACAATGCAGGAAGACAAGAACTAGAGGGAAATTTACTAATTTATATTACTGCAAAGATACGGTGATACACATCTATGCAGAAGTGCCAAAATTGATATATGTTACACATCCAAAGGACTGGACTTTGCAATAAAATATATTTTATTTAGTTAGCAAGAGGGTATTGTGTGTAATAGAATGGTATATTGTTTTTGTTTTCCCATCCTACAAAATAGATAAGAATTATAACATAGATGGCATTATTTCCTATAAACCTGCAGCCCCCTGCTCGCTGCCCAATTCACTGGCAAGCTCCAGATGAACACTAGGCATGTTTATTACATGATGTTGGGGAGATATAGCCTATTTGCTTGTTTGCTCACCTTGACTTATATTTTGCCTGTGTGGAGTTTATATATTGTGTGAGATGAGCTGTAAGATTATTGAATGCTCAATCTCTTTCCCACGTTCAGTAGAAGTTACTTCCAATCTCAGTTGAAGAAGAATTACAGTGGGAGAACTATTAGTCCATCTGGTTTCAAACTTAGAGACATATAGTTGGTTGCTATGAGGCATATAGTTGGTTACTATGAAAAGCAGACTACATTGATCCTGTAGAATTGCTTTGCATTACTCTTAAACTACAGATAATGAGAAATTGCTGTATATAAAGTATGTATATGTTGACTGTTTTAATATCAATAATTAGATATACTCAGATTTGCAGTGATCTGCTTGCAGATGCCATTCATTCATTCAAAATCTATTGAAGCTAAGTCACCAGTAAAGTTGAAATAATAAGAATAAGTTCTTTGTAATAGACATAACCTAATTTGCAAAAACATCCTGAAGAATTCTGAAATGAATGTTTCAACAAATGGAGCCAATAGATGAAAATTAAAAATGATGAACCTTGCTTGTTTGCTACTAATAATTAATTCAGTTACCCCCCCAATTATGGTAGTTACATAATAAATGTATAAGCATTATTCTTAGAATAAATAGAATAATTTATCAAAAGGTAGAAAATTGGACTTTTAGCTTGAAAGACTTTTTGTTGGTGAATAGGCATTGTTAAGATGCCAGAAGGATGGATTTAAAAGAATTTATTTTGAAATAAATAAATACAGAACATTCTAAGATAGATTGTTATTGGAAACCTGAGCTTACAGTGCCATCTGCCGATTGGAGGAGTATATTGCATCTAAGCAAAGTGGAAGAAAAGATTGAAACTTAACAGGACAATACAGCAAACTGAACTTTTAAAAGAGGCTAAAAAGCAGGAGAAAGAGAAAAAGAAAAAAATATCTATTTGTTTATTGACTGGATGAAAGAAATAAGAAGCACAATTTAAAAATAGAAGAATTGTGCCTTTAAAACAAGGGACTGGATTTAATACTGGAAATATTGAGATACATGGAGTTGGATCATAAATGAACAGAGACATAAGAAAGAGTTTATAAATGTTTCACCAGGAAGAAATGGATAGCTGTGAGGAGCTGGTGGTGTCAATATGGGAAACATGGAATATGCTGAAAATAGAACGCAAAGATTTAAAGAACAGGCTGGAGATTATGGATAAAAAAATAGAAAATATATCTCAAGGGGAGAAGGAAAGACAAGATATTAAAGAAGAGCTGGAACTGAACAAAAATATGGTTGTTAAAGTAGAGAGGGGTATCCAAAAATGGTACAAAAAATATAAGAGGCACAATACCAAAAAGGGAAAAGAGGAAAGAGATTAAACAAAGAAACAGTATTTGGAAAAGAGCCAAGGAGAGAATAGAAGCTCAGGCAGTCTCATGAGGGAAAGAGATAAGAAAAAGAACAGATATTCTGAAACTAAAATACAGGAAAAGGAGAGGGGAGAGAGCAAAGTTTAAAGCAGATAAATTAGATGACAATAGAGCCAGAAACATAAAGAGGGATATGCAAAGGGGAGACAAGTCAAGAAAAGAATAATAAGAACCTTAAGGAACAGGAGAGATGATGGCTAGTAAGAAACTTTCTTATTGATTGAAAATATGGCAGAGGTTTAGATAAAAATTTAGAAAAAATAGCGAGAAAACGTTAGGGGAACAATATAGTTAAATTTCTAATTGTTTTTGAATTATAGCATCTATGAAATATGAAATTAGGGAAATATAGATGGAAAGATAGGTGATAGCGGGATCAATACATATGACTGTAATAAATATTAGAGAAGTAAAAATGGGTTGTATAAGAAATATAAGAGGATAAATAACGATCTTGAATATGTATTTGCATTAACACATATGATAAATGAGATATAATGATAAAGGGATACGAAATTTTGGAGATTGTCATAGAATTGATATGAATATTTGATGTAAATATATATGATTGTAATACAAATTAAGAGATGGGAAAATGGCTAATACAAGGAATATAGTGAGTGAGTAATGAATAAATTTGTATGGAAATAATTAGGAAAAGGTGTATTATTATTATATAATTATTGGAACATTTTAAAAGGTCAGAGAAGAATAGAGAACTTGATAATAGGAATTGGTACAATGTTGAAATGTGGTATTTTGTATAATAAAAAGGGAAGAGTATATCCAAGATGAGCATCGTTAATCGAATTAAGAATAATAATGGAATTGAAGAGGATTAATATGAATTTGTCTGTACCAAAATGATTAATAGTATGTGATATAAGTAATGTACTACAAGATGCCCAGATACTACGCTGTACACACAATGATAAGTTATTTTAAAAATAAAAAAATAAAAAAAATGGAAAAAAAATTGAATAATTTATCAATACTAGAAATATTAGAAAATATCTTAGTTACATATATCATGGATGGATGTCTGTTGTGACCCTGGTAGCCTAAACAAGCTAAATTAGTGTGCTAAGATTTGTAAACAAATCTTTTCTAACTTACTGAAGCAGCTGTTGGGTCTTTGAGCCAAAGGTATTATTCCAGTAATGGGATGAGAACAGCCCTCATTGATCAAATGACATCCTAATTGCAAACAGTTCCATTGTATTCCTCTGCCACTAGCTTTGTATCCAAGGACAAGGAAATGTTTTTAAGGCACTGCAAGATGCTTCAGAAATAGTGACATAGAGCTGCCTGTGCATGAAAGGACAATCTGATCTCTTACTGGAAAGGATTTTTGGCTTGCCCAGCTTCCAGATCCTGGCAGCAAACTGGCATAATTAGAAAAAGAAAGACTAATGTAGCATTGCCAACACATAACATTAGGCTTGTGGAAAGTAGCAGACATTTGCCACTTTGATGCTCACAGAAACGTGACGGTGGAATGGGGAGATGCTAACAAATATACAGTATATGAGTAAGAAGGGGTGTGTATCCAACCATAGACCTAAGAGTATGAATTATTGATGGAGTACTGATGGGCTGACAGTTCTGTCTTTAACTATTAGTTGGAAATGACAAGTGCTAATTAGCTGGTAGTTGAAATGGAAAAGCTCTTTTTCTGGAAGAGCCCCAAATATCTGTGAGGTTGTATTTGATAATTCTGGTTTATTTTAGCATTTTTAAATAGTTATACTTTTTCTTTTAACAGCACAGGTGTTCATATTGTTAAAATTTCTTAGATTGGTTGTTCCTCTGTTATAACAGTTAAAAAACTAGGACCCAAGCCAGCATTCAGGTTTTGCTTTTAAGCACCCTAGATACACATTCTGGAAACAATATAAATAAAATGCCTAGAGAGAGTAGGCTGTTACATCTGGTGTATGTCAGGTCTATGTCACACTACAAGATATATTACATCAAAATTCTACATTAGTTGGTAAATTAAAAAGAGAAAATACATTTATGTACATATCAAACTCCCAATTTTATATGCAGCTTTTCCAAATGATGGATGTTATTTGATTATCATTATGTATTATCAGGTTACTATCAATTTTTACCACTATATAGTTGGATTTTCTGCAGGAGGATCTAAGAACCACTTTTCTCTCATAGCGGGATTCTGGGTGCTATACAATAAAAGATTAAAAACATAAAAACTGTATTAAATTTAAAAGAGACAAGAAATACTAAAAGTTTATTAAAAGCAGGGAGGGCTTTCAGTCCCTTTACTGCATTTACAACTGTATACCCCCAAGCAAGGGTGCAAAACTATATTTTTAATGCCTTTACAGAAGACCAAAAGACTGGAGCCCACCTCACTTCCAGAGGAAGTGTTTTCCATAGGGTGGGGGCAATGGCAGAGACAGCTCTCTTGTTGGAACCCACCAGTTGGAATTCTTTGGCTGGTGGTGCAGCATATATCTCCTCTCACTGACCTGGTTGGATGATGATGTAATGGGATGATGATAGTTCCATAGATAACCTGGCCCTATGCCGTGTAGTCTTTAAAGGTCAGAACAAACACTTTGAATTGGAACTGAAAGCCGACTGGCCCTCAATACACCTTGTGTAGCATAGATGTAACATGCACCATTCATTAGGCATTGAAGATTACCCATGCTGCCACATTTTTTTTTAACCAGCTGAAGCTTTCGGATATTTTTCAACAGTAGCACCTTGTAGTAGTCCAGATAGCCCCCCAGTAGTCCAGATAGCAGAATCTCCCTATCTAGGAAAGGGATAACTGGTACACAACACAAATTGAGGAAAAGTCCTCCTAGCTAGGACTGCCACATGCCCTTCATGAGTCCAGGAGGACCCAGATTATTCAATAGGTCTGTTGGGGTGGTACGTTAGGATCCTTTTCAAGACCAAACATGATAAACTGCTGTATGATGAGGGTCCTCTTTTACCAGGGTTCAACTGAAGTTCAGTTGAATCAAGGCTTCCACAGCGACCAAGCACAGCAAAAGAACACCCATATCATTAGGGATGGAGATATATAACTGGGTGTCATCAGTATCCTGTGATACAATATCCCATAGTGAGAGAAGACCTTGCTTAGTTTATGTAGATATTAAAAAAGTGGAGAAAACATCAAGCCTGGCAAAGCAAGGCCAAAAGCTGGACCTCTACTCCCTATCAACATAGATTGGGACCAACCTCAGAGGAAGGAGTTGAACCAGCATAGAACTGTGCTTATACACCCCCAACCCCCTAAGCGAGTCCAAAATGGTTGATGGTATCAAAAGGGACAGAGACTTCTAAATCAATATATGATTATATTGTTCATTCACAACCAGCGCTTTGTGTGTGTACATGTTTTATCTAGGCATTCTCTTACGTTTCTAATTGGAAAACAATTACAATATTAAATCATATGTTGTTATATTCAATTTTAACTGCAGGAAAGTAGAGTGCTACGAACAGTACCTCTTCTAACGGCTTGTCTTCCTGAAGACAAATGTAAAGTCTTGATTGGACGACGCTTCTGTGAAGACAGGTGAATATCACTGTTAAAATAAGTTTTTTTATCTTTTCTTTGAGAAAAATAGTAAAGCAATGTTATTTTAGATTTGTAGTTCAGTGTTTTATAGTGCACGTATCAGAAAGAACCTTAAAAACTTTAACATCGCAAAAAGCTTAAAATAACAATAAAAAGTTATAAATGATAATAATTTCTGTATCTTCAAAATGTACCTTTCTTATCCTTCCACATCCTAATTATCTTTACATTATGAATTATTTTAGACTGGTTTTTATTTAGTTAATTTCCAATAAATCCAAATTAGTTTCATCTGATTTCTCTTCAATATTTCTATTATATTGAATTCAGCAACCGTATTAATGCTGGTTTTCTATTAATCATGTGCCATTCGTAACACACTAATCTTTACTAATATTTTACATCATATTTATCCTTTATTCTGCATTGCATTATCCTTCAAAATCTGAAGAAACTTATCTTTTTTTTTTCTAGAAATTTGATGCACATAGCTGAGAATAAATAAATAGTAATTGCCATTAGCCATTTCTCCAGAGTATCTCATACTCTTTTAATGGACAGTGTCTTATCTACTCATTACTTTTTTTTAATAACAGGCAGTATGCCTTTCTACATCTGTTGCTGCAATCTAAATTTGAAGATAGTATTGTATCATGTCTTATTTGAACATTTCTGAGTCTCAGGTTGGTCACTGAATGAATTAAATTCAAGACCAGATTGGAATGTCTCCTGATCAAGCAGGATTTATTTTAAACAGATTACTGCACAAGAATCTATCAGTTATTCTCACTAGTTATGTTTCTGTTGTTTTCTTGTTTTTTTCCCCAATGGGCTTTTTGTAGCTCAGGGTATGTAATTTTCTAACTTTTAATCAGTATATATTAATCCTCATTTCTGGCCTTTTGATGATCAGCCCAGTCACTAAAGCCATGTTCATGGTAATTTTATCTTTTCATTTTTTTTTAAATTTTTATTTCATTTTTAGACATCATAATCACAGTAATACTCTAGTTTTATCCTACTTTTATTCAATTACTCATACTTCCTAGCCAGTGACTAAAGAGAGAATTGCCATTTGGCTTCCTGAATTATGACAGGTTTAAAGATAAGGCATGTTTGTGCGTGGGATGGAGATAATAAATGCGAATGTCAGGATTCCAAATAATATCCCCAATGTAATCAAAACTCTCAGGATACAAAGTTCCTTAGAATGAAATGTTATTGAAGACGTCATATTGGCACCCTCTTCTCCAATCCAATTAGGGTAGTATCAAAAGGTCATCTTCTGGTCCTCTCTCCGCAGGTGCAGGCTAGATGTCCTTGATTCCCACAGAAAGAATGCTGTAAAGATAAGACTCCCAGCTAACTATCTAATTCTAGCACCCCACCCCCCACTTTTCTAAAGAATTGTGTGGCAAGCCTGAAATGAAACTAACTGAATTCAAAGAGAATGAAGCAGAGAAAAAAAAATCAGCAAAGAGTCCTTTTAGGCTTGACAGCGATACTATTAGAAAAATCAGATTGGGTATTTTTAGAAGGACCAGGAAAATGAAATCAAAAGTACCTCAACCTATGTAGTAACTCAGCATTTTAAAATGTACCCAGAGATCAGATTTTTGGCTCAATAACATGTATGCTTTTGCTGAATATATCTTGGCAGAAATCTATTCAAGTAAACATTATTAGATTCAAAAACTGCTATGTTCCTTTCTATATTAACTTTGTACTGTCATATTTAATTTAATGTGTGCCATAAATAAACAAAGTATGACTTTGTTTAATAACCAACCAGTAAATGTGTGTTCTATTATTTATTTTGAACACTGTTTCAAATAATGAAAGCTCCTATATGGGAATTTATTTTCTTTTAGATTTATAATTAATTTTGAAACCCAATCTTACATAATAATTACTGTTTCATTTGAGGAAAAGATAATGTAATACTTATTCTAAAATAAATACTATCAAAAATTTAAAAAAAGATTTTATCAGGGAGTAATTATCTTTATGGAGATTGTAAAATGATTTTCTTTTGATAAAGCAATCTTTTCTGTTGAGTTCATGTTTTGAATTTTTTTAAAAAACATTTTTGATACCTTGAATTTTGAGAGTGAAAAAGTTACAACCTAATTGAAATGGCAGATACTACTGCAGTTGTTTTGGTATTTTACTTAAAAGAAGTAGAATTATTTCCACATACGTAAATATAGTGAATAAATAAATTCTTTTATATGGCATAACTAAAAGTTAAATTGGAATAATTCATTGTGTATAGTATTTGTCCATAGATAAGAAACTAACTTCATAAAAAATCCTCTCTCTTGTAGAATGAGTGGTGTAAAGAGAATGAGCAATGATAGAGTTTACATCTCTTACATTACAGGGATGTCAAACTTGGCTGGATGCATCATGTGCAGGCCACGCCCACCTTAGCTCTGCAGAGGCAAAAAACATTTTGATGCATCACGTGATGTCACGTGATGCAATCGAGTTTGAAACCCGTGTCTTACAAAGTCCAGTGACATCTGGAATAGAAGATGCAAAAAGAAAAAAAAACCTACAATACAATGGAAACTCTGATTTAATAGAGCCTTATTTAAGATACAATATATTCAATTGTCATTTATATAGCTTCCAAGTAGCTTAGATGAGGTAGGTGTGTAGATGTGTAGGTAGGTAGGTAGGTAGATGGATGGATGGA
>JAEANM010003621.1:0-22078 GCA_017656035.1 Myanophis thanlyinensis
ACACACATCATAATTCCACAGGTAACAAGTTAAAAAAGTGACTGATGACCATTTTTCACACTTATGACTATTGCAGCATCCTCATGGTCACACAATCTATACCCAGATGCTTGACAACTAACTCCCATTTATGAGAGTTGCCATGTCCTGGGGAGGGCATATGATCCTGTTTTGTGACCTTCTGCCAAGCAATGTCAATGGGGAAACCAGATTCACTTAACAATATGTTATTAATTTAACAAGTGCAGTGATTCATTTAACAACTGTGGCAAGCACATAAGCATTTCACTGCATATCGTATCATGTATGACTGTGTATGTGACCAATAAAATTTGAATTTGAATTTGAAAGCAAACTCATAAAATGGGGCAAACCTCACATAACAAATTCTTCACTTAGAAACAAATTTTGGGCTCAGTTGTGGTTGTTGAGGACAAGTTGAGGACTACCTGTAAAAGGAGTTTCCCCTAATACTAGTATGGTAGTTTAGGAATGTTTTTGCAAAATGCCCAACAACAAAAGCACACACTGTGTATGGAAAACATGGGAGTGGGCTTAGCAATTTGTTTTTTTTTCCCCCTTTCAGTTTAGATCAGAGGCATGGGGAGTTCATGGCTCCCAGAACTGCTATAGCTTGGGACACAGGTCAAGAAAAAATTGTATTTTTTGCGCTCATCTTTTGGTTAGCATGACATAAAGCATTGGCTTTATGGTATTCCTGCCTGTCCTCAGAGTTCCAGGGAGTGGCAACAATCTCAGATCTGTTTCCAAATTTAGTGGGGATGGGAGCATGGGAATGGGAAGTAGAATTGGTGCTCTGGAAAAGTTCTGTAAAATTGAGGTAGCTTAATCAAGCACTTGTACATCCCGTCAAAGGGAGCTACCTAACTACGCAGAATATTATTTTATGCATATGGTTCTTCTAAACAGCTGCATTTCTGGGTTCCACCTCCCTCTTATCTCAAAGGTTGCACACACAAATGGATGAGTTTATGAAGCATAATTGTTAAAAATGAGCCAGCTGCAAGATGTAAGAATATTGCTTGCATAGGAAAAGATCCAACTGTTCATGTAGGTGGATCTTACCTTTGACCAGGTTATAATAACTCCATGATAGTTGGATGCAAGGTTTAATACTCCCTATTAATTGCCTTTAGCATTATGATGTGGGATGTAGTACTGGAGCTGTTGACAAGCTCAATTCAAATCTAAGTTCAGCCAAGTGCTTACTGCTTAGCCTTAGGCAAGTTGCTCCCATTCAGCTTTCACCAGCCCTCTATAATCATTAAGGCTATGCAGCAATCCAGATTCAAAGTCTGTACTGAATTTTGGGCATGGGTGTGCATATAGTGTACCTTTCGCTGGAATTGCATGTCAGTAAAATCGGGTATAAATCTAATAAATAATAATAAGCAGTATATGTCAGGGCAAGAATATTGGTTATATACTAATGGAAGGTGGGGTAAGTTTAAAAACGAGAACAACCCCTTTCTCCAGTTTCATGAGTTATTAAGAGAGGTGTAGCCGAAACATGGAAATATTGGAAATCTCGTCTTCTCTCATGGGATGTTTATATCTGGACCAGTGGTGGTTTTCAAATAAACTTACCACTGGCTCACTGAAAATGTGAGGGGGTGCGCATGTGTGTGCACACACACAAGTTCTGCACATTTGCTCACACATACAGCTTCCACACGTGCACATGCACACACGGCTTCTGCACATGCACACGATTTCAGCAAAATGGCGAGACTCAACTGACCAGCCTTTTGGGGCCTCCTCCCCTTCATCTCTGCTCTCCAGGGCAGCGGTTGCTTTTCTCCGTGACACTGCTGCTCTTGCTGGGACAGCATCTTGTACAATTTAGCAGCTGTGAGCCACTGCTTTCTAAGCCCCATCCGGAAAGTGCTGCAGCACAGAGAAGCTATTTCTCTAAGCCGCAGTGCTTTCCAGATGGGACTTACAGGACTCAAAGTGGCGGCTCACAGCTGCTAAATTGCACAAGATGCTCTCCCAGCAAGAGCAGCAGCAGAGAGAAGCAGCTGCTGACCCAGAGAGCACATGGAGCATCTCCACGAGTGACCAAGGCTCAGCAAGGGACAGAAGAGGCGGCAGCTGCAAGATCTCCACTGCAGCACCTTCCGGATAGATCTTCTGACAGGTAAGAATAACTGTCCAGTCCGTTCCCAAACTGCTTCGGTCCTCCTGCACCCACACTGCTCCCCCTCCACTGCTCCCCCTCTTCAGCCTAGCATGGCAGGTCACAGGTCAAATAAATTGCATTGGCCAAGGGACCATAGTTTGAGGCCAGAGGGGGGCGGTGGCATGTGCGGGGCAAGGCCGGAGCCAGGGAAAGCATTCCCTGACCCAGCCTAGGTGAAGGGCAATCAGGCAGACCTCCAGAGCAAAGCTGGAGCAGGGGAATGGCTGTTCCCCAACCCGGCCTAGGAGAAGGATAATTGGGTAGAGACTCCAGGGCAAGGCCAGAGCTGGGGAATGGCACATCCCTGGGCCCCAATCTGAGGCGCTTGCCTTTGGTGAGCAGAGCAGGCGAGGCATGGAGGCGAGGTGCAGAGATTAGCTGAGCCACATGGCGAAGGCCAGATATATAGGGCGGGGCGGGGCAGGGTGAGTGGTGAGCTGGTACGTGGGGCCGGGGCCAGCCAGATATGTATTTGCTGGTTCTCCAAATGACTCAAAATTTCTGCTATTGGTACACCAGAACCAGTCCGAACAGGCTGAATATCACCTCTGATCTGGACCTTACCTCTTGCTACTTATAGTGGCTGGGCAATTCTCACTGTTTCGCAAGCAGTACCTTATGGGCATCTTCGAAGTCCTGTTATGTATGTGAAAGGGGTTTTTCCATCACCTATCTTGTCTTGCTGGCAATAGCAACAGGAAAAAAAATAAATTCTATAAAGCAACCTGCTGGCCATAGGTGGAAGACAGAATGACCTTGAAAGATAGGAGGAAGAGTTGCTACCAAGGCTACAAGCAGATAAAAGAGGCTATTGTAACTTTACAATAAAGGTGTATATCAACCTGCATGACCTGAGTTTCCTAGTCTGATCTACCTTGAAAGGCTGAGACTGGCCAGGCAGCATAGACTCGAGGAATTCCAACCTTTCTTTACTCCTTTTGAAAAATAGTCCAGTTTCATAGGAGATGAACAATAAAATTTTATAGACAAGAAGTCAAGCTAAAATAATAGGCAGCCCTTGTTTTAAAACCATTCATTCAACCATTCAGAGTTATGATGGGGCTGAATGAGGAGGACCAGCTCAAATATCACAGCATACTGCAGTCACATAATTGCTATTTGTTACCTTCACTATTGACTTCCGACAAACAAAGTCAATGGGGAAGCCAGCAGGAGGTCTCAAATGCTGAGTACATGACCACGGGACATTGTAACTTTTGCGAGATTCATCTGACAACAGCAACTTGGACTGCCAAAACTGCTTCATAAGTTCAGTGTGGTCATGTAATGTCACATTTTACAACTGAGTCACTTAGCAACAGAGCTTTTAATTCCAATTACTGTTGGTAAGTGAGGGCTACCTGTGTTCAAATCTCTATTTACTATAAAAAGACTACAGGTAATCATTAAATTACAACCATAATTGAGCCCAAAATTTATGTTGCTAAGTGAGAAATTGGTTAAGTGACTGTTGTCCCATTTTATGACTTCTCTTATCACTTTGGTAAATTGAATCACTACAGTTGTTAAATTAGTAACATCGTTGTTAAGTGAATCTGGCTTCCACATTGGCTTTGCTTGTCAGAAGGTCTCAAAAACAGATCACATGATCTGGGGGACACTGCAAAAGTCATAAATGTGAGCATAAATGTGAATTAGTTGTCAAGCATCTGAATGTAAATCCATGGGGATGCTGGCGGTCATAAGTGTGAAAAATGGTGATAAGTCACTTTTTTTCCAGTGCTGTTGTAATTCAAAGCGTCACTAAGCAAACTGTTGTAAGTCAAGGACTACCAGTATTTCTTTGATCAAAAAAGGAAAATTTGCTGGGTAATGTTCTGTGCTCTCCAGTAGACAAAGCAGAAAGGATCAAGAAGCTAGTTCACGTTTCTTCAGAAACTCAAATTCAAATTTTATTTGTCACGTACACAGCCATACACTGTACAGTGTGTAGTGAAATGCTTAGGCGATCGCCCTTTGACCTTAGGATATTGGGAAAGCAAGGAGAGTAGACTGTAGAAAGTATGGAGAGTATTTTGGATAGAGGGGAGAAGGAATAAGGGATAGGGGCTAATACAGTGACCGATACAATACAGAATACAAAATGCAATGACCAATACAGTGACAAAATACAGTGTCTGTTGGCTGCAAGGTCCCTTTCATGTGCAGTGATTTAGAGATCGAATTGCTTATGGGAAGAAGCTTCTTTTCAGTCTTTCGAGGTCCAGAAGAAGATTCCACTGTGCCTCCATAGCAGTAACCAAAGAATGTCTGAAAGAAAATCACCTGTGAGTTTCTATAAATAAAGTAGACTTTGGGTCTTCCTGGTTCTAATCTAATTAGACGTTTTCAGTTGATCAAAATCATTCAATATTAACTAGTTTAAGAGATATTGTCTGAAGTCACAAATTAAATTAAATCATTATGTGGATTTCTTTCTAAACATATTTGGAGGGTAGGAACATGTTTATGTTTTGACGCACAACCACATAGGAAACTAATGCTGAATTATCCACATTTGAAAATAGAGAAGAGGATCTTTAGCTTGAATGTCTGGGCCAAACAAAGGATAAATACCTTAAGTCTGTTGACTTTTAGTAGTTGTTTCAAATATTTTCAGAGATTGTATTCTGAATATGATTTACCCATAACATCTGTTTGGCAGTATGTATCGTTGAAACATGTACTGACAAAACAGCACAATCCAGATGCTTTTATCAATTTTAGCAGTACCTGGAGTCTTGAGATCTTTAAGAGATGCAGCACTTAAAATGAACCCAACAATTCAGTTTTATATGGAATTTAAAAAATAGAAGAAAGACTAGCCTTAATTACATATTTGTACTGTGGAATGAAGAATTGGAATATCCAATTTTGGAAAAATCAAAGGGTCCAGCTTTTTTAAAACATGTAAAAGTTCTTATTTTAAAGAATTTAAGAAATTCAACAGAATGTATTATTTTATGTCTACCAGATTTCTCAAATAAAGTTTTTAAAAGGTTGGACATTAGATTTTTTTGTACTGCCATTATAAATATTTTTAACATCATTTTGGAAAAAAATGGAATATAAATAAAATATTTATTACCGTATTTTTCAGGCTATAAGACACACTTTTTTTGTCTCCCAAGACGTCTGTATGTCTTATAGAACAAATATTTTCAAAGCCCCGCCCACTTGCCAGCCATTTTTTGGCCTCCGCGTGCCCCATTTCTGGCCCTTTTTGCAGCCTTTTTTCAGGCCTGTTCCCGGGCCAGAAACAGGGCACGCGGAAGCCACTTTTTTTTTCTTGTTTTCCTCTTCTAAATTTAGGTGTGTCTTATAATCAGGTGTGTTTTATAGTCCGAAAAATACAGTATATTCCTAAAACAAGGAATTTGGTGTTTTATGAAGAGGTTTGGCTGTACCCTAAACTTAGGGCTTGGTAGTGGATGATCTTATGTAATTTAAATAAAGCTTATCTTGCATTGAAGCAGGATATGCTTATGTTATCTATCTTTGAAATCTTTTTATTCCAAAAATAAGAGGGTGGAGCAATGTTTCTATATGGTCTAGATTTAAAGATAAATTTAAGGACTTAATCTCATATCAACATGAAATGAATTTTACATGCATTTGGATCTTTTAAAATCAACTCTTTTTACTTTCTGTTCTGTTACATTTATTTTCATCATTATGCAACCTAGGTTTTGTAACAGATACTAAATACCCTTTTATGTTGATGTTGCACCTCTATGTATTTCAGTATTTGATCATTTTTTTTAATTTAAGAATATCTAAATTTCATAACCTGAAGATGAGCTCGATTCATCAGAGGCTTTTCCTTTAATATTGATTGCAATTCTCTTCTGATTTTTCTCCTCCCATTCCAGTCTCCATGGGGGCCTGTCAGGGGAACTCCAGTGATCTGTCTGGAGTGATCTACTCTCCACAATTCCCAGATGACTATGAGGCCAACAGCAACTGCAGCTGGGTCCTTTATCCTGCAGGCTGTGATTCTATAGAGCTCAGCTTCCGGATCTTTGATGTGCGTGATCCAAATGACCGCCTAGAGGTCCGGGATGGACACAGCAATCTTTTACTGGCCCAGTTTGATGGGCGCCGAAGGCCAGCCACACCTCTGCTGTTCCCCACGGATTGTCTTTCTCTCTCCTTCCAATCAGACCAGTTTCTGCAAGCCCAAGGCTTTGCCATCTTGTATCGAGGTAGGCACTGAACTTTGGCTTCCTGGATGATGCTGTCACCTGACTAAAATGTTAGAGGAAAGTTCTAAAACTTATCTGTACACAATAGAATTCCTTAGGCTACTACACTCAAAATTCTTGATTACTTACAACTGCGCAGCTTACGGTCAGACCTAGGTATTGCATATAAAATTATATGCAGTGACGTTCTACCTGTAAATGACATTTTCTGTTTCAATCGCAATAACACACACGCTATAACAACTGTTTTAAACTCAGTGTAAATAGTTCCAAGCTCGACTGGAAGAAATATGACTTTTGTAATAGAGTTGTCAAAGTCTGGAATGCTCTAGCTGACTCAGTTGTTTCAGCTACAAATTCTCATAGTTTCAGTCGCAAATTGACTTCCGTGGACCTTACACCATACCTAAGTGGTCAGTAGAGGGGGTGTGCATAAGTGCACTAATGGGCCTATCATCCCTGTCATGGTATTGTTTTGTTTTATTTTATTTTTGTATTTGTGTTTTTGTTATTGTTTGACAAATTCTAATAAATGAATAAAATAAAAAATAAAAATATGAGAACGTTCCATAGGAGCTCTTTCTCTCTCCCCCTCCCTTGCTTACAGAGCGGGACAGGGGAGATCATTTTAGCAAAATGAATGAAGTCAACTTTTCAGGCAATGAAACCATAGATATCTTTGACCTGCGTGGTGGATTGTACTCACTTGCATTAGTGACATCTTACCCTTGCACTGAGTTCAGTCCAATGCCTGTAATCTTTTTTCCCTTGTTTCCCAAATTAATATATCCTAGATCCACATGTGTTAGGAGTACAGATATTATTATATCTTGGAATGTATTTCAGGATTCCTTGAGAAACTCCAGAAATCTATTACCCAAATTTATTGTTATCTGGCCTAGATGAGAAATGTTTCATAATAGATCAATCAGTCAATCAATCAATCAATCATTAATCAATCAGAATAGAGCTGGGACATAAATCCTATACCATTTCAGATAAATGGTTGTCTAGTCTCTTCTTTAAAAACTTCCAGGGATGAAGCACCCACAATTTCTGATGGCAAACTGTTTCACTGGTTAATTGTCCTCACAGTTAGAAAATTTCTCCTTAATTCCAGGTTGCTTCTCTCCTTGATTAATTTCCATCCATTGTTTCTTGCCCTGCCTTCTGGTTCTTTGGAAAATAAGTTACCTGCTCGTCTTCATGGTAGCTCCTCAAATACTGGAATACCGGTATTATGTCACCCCCTATTCTTTTTTCCCCTCCAGACTAGCAATCTGAGTTCCTTCAACCATTCTTCATATGTTTTAGTCTCCAGGTCTTTAATCATTCTAGCTAGCTGCTATTCTCTGCACTTTTCCCCAAAGTCTCAATATCTTTTTTGTAATGTCCCCAAATATTTTTAATTACATTTTTCTAATTACGTTTTTACATTTAGTTTAATTACTTTTTGTAATATCCCCAAAGGGTTAATTGTAGGCCAGTTTCTCTTGACATCCCTTTGAATATTTCTGTAGCCCTAGATCAGTAATCTGGCTGTGTCACCAGAGATCTCTTTTAATAGAGATGGCCAGAGCTGAATCTGCAAAGTTAGGAGGCACAATTTGCCTTTCACAAGGTATGGTTTGGTCTTTGAAATGAGTGGTTGGATCAGTAGTTTTCATCCTAGTTAAAATATATCTCTGCGTATTCACATTTATGGGGCCACTAATTTCAATGGGGAAGAAAAGCTAAATTGATATATTGTGCATTGAGAAGAAAAGGTCAGATGGACATTTTGCTGTTGAGCATTTCCAAATCTTAAAGACACCTTGATCTGGCTCCTTTTGCAACGAAATTTTTGCTTGGTTGGCTGATGTAAATTCTTGTATTTTATTCAACCTTTCTCTAAAGCAGCAGTCCACAGCTTCCACTAAATGAAAAATGGGTCTCTGTATGGGGAAGACTCTGGAGTTCCAAAAAGTTGTTACTAAGCTGCATTTGTTGCATTTATTGCATTTGTGTAATCTGCCCTTACCATAGCTCTCATCATGGCAAAATTGGTGAGGCTGGTATTACTGTTTCACATATCAAGAAAGCCTGAGATTTTGATAAGAAGTTAAGTTGAACACCCTCTATAAAGTCCCTCGTCATTCATGTTTTTTTATTTTCTTCCAGGATTGAAAGCTTCCTCAGTCAATTTACGGACCCTTCCAGGGGATGGATCCCGTCTGACCCCTACCTCTTCTGATTGGCTGAACTCAACCTGGACCTACAGTGCAAATGACTCTGCCATTGGGGTAGGAGGTAAAGGACTAGATTGGAAGGGGCATATTATACTATGAAGCTGTTATATGTTATAGTTGACTGTTTGATTTCAAGCAAAACATATTCTTTGTAGATTTTCTTTGGACCAAGGAACCCTTGGAGCTATTCTAGTTAAACCTACTAAGAGAACCAGGGTGCCCTTAAATTTACAATATTTGAAAGAGGGGAATTCGAAGCAGAGAATTCATATGCAAGATGAAATGTGCTTAATTCTTTTTCCTATTGGTTTCTTTCTTCTGAATCTAGGGTGAGCCAGCTATATATACCACTGCTTGGCATGCATTTTCAGACTCATTTTTTAAGAGAATCACCAGATCACAGTGCTTAAAACTGCCCCTATCTGATTTTGCTCTCAAGGTATGCATAATACATGAGGCATACCAAGGTTTAATCCACTTTTTTGCATTTTTAAAGCCTTCCAGACTTGGAAAAAATGTAAAGGGGATTTCAATCCCATCTCTGGTGACAGTAACAAATATACTTTGTTATATATATCCCCCCTGGGTTCGACCAGAGCTAAAAATGTTGCCTGTCCATCTTCTTCCTGTCACAATTTTATTTTTATTCAAAAGAAAGTTAAAATACAAAACTGCAGAAAAGGACAAAAAATACAAAACAATCAAGACATTTAAAAATTCCATTAAAAAGAATTTTAAAAACCCAAAACATATACACATATTATCCCCCCTTACTGAATACTGATTAATACATTAATACATCCTATCCATCTTCTAAGTCATTGCTTCCTCAATCTCAGCACCTCTAAGATTTGTGGACTTCAGTGTCCAGAATTCCCCGGCCAACAGTATTGGCTGGAGAATTCTGGGAGTTGAAGTCCATACATCTTCAAGTTGCTGAGGTTAACTTAAGAAATACTGTTCTAAGCAGAGCACTGTTTCAGCATTTTCTCCCACAGTAAAGATGTTTGGATATTTGCAAAGCTGATCATTTGGAATGGAGCAATAAGTATGGATGGAAAGCAGACCCCCAACCTGGTATCCTCCCTATTGATTCTTTGCAGAATTTCTCTTTCCCATAAATAGTTCCTGGCTGAAACAAAGAAATAGAAACCCACTGGGGTGCTTTAAAACTTATCCAAAATCATCTAAAACATATTTTTCAAATGGAAAGGAGGAATGTTTGAGGAATGGGTTCTTTTCACATTTTTATACAAACCATTCCTTATTCTGCAGATTATGGATTGAAGCAAGGCTGTCTACAGGTAGTCCTTGACTTACGACCACAATTGAGTCCCAAAATTTTGCTTGTTAACTGAGACATTTGCTAAGTGAGTTTGCCCTATTTTATAACCTTTCTCGACACAGTTATTAAGGGAATCACTGCAGTTGATAAGTTTGTAACACAGTTGTTAAGTGAATCTGGATTTCCCATTGACTTTGCAAAAGGTGATCACATGAGTTCGGGACATAGCAACAGTCGTAAGTGTGAAACAGCTGCCAAGAATCTGAATTTTGATCACATTATCATGGGGATGCTACAAAGTTGTAAGTGTGAAAACTGACATAAGTCACTTTTTTCACTTCCGTTGTAACTTTGAATGGTCACTAAATGAATTGTTGTAAGTTGAGAACTACCTGTATTCTCTAGCTGCCATACATTTGGAATATGTATTTTTCTAAATGAGTTCATAACAAGTAGTCCTCAGCTTATGACCGGTCCCTTAGCAACTGTTTGAACTTACAGTAGACCTACTAGAGGGGACTATTTATGACCAGATTCAAAGTTCTGATGATTGTCCCCTTCCCCCCATGGTCATGTGACTGAATTTTGGGTGCTCAGCAGCCAGGCCGCATTTATAGTTTTTGCACTGTCCCATGGTTGTACAACTGCGTTTTTGCCAAAACCCAACATTTACCTTTGTTTTTTTGGCCAAACTACACCCATAGTAAACCATTGCTTCACTAAATGACCATGTTATTTCGCTCAATGACTAGAACAAAAAAAGGTCATAAAATCGGATCAGTTTTGTGACAGATCCTTTTTTATGACCATCACAATTTATAACTGTGATGGACAGCTCCATTACGGTCATAAGTCAAGGATTGCCTGTAAAGGACTATTTGAAAGGAAATATGTAATTATGTATTTAATTAAATATCTAGTGCTCTGTAAAATTAGATGCAAGATAAACAAATATCCCCCCCCTCCCCCCCCGCTGACAAGGGATATAGTAATCCTAAACGGGTAATAGTGTTATGGAGAAGAAGCCCAATTTATGCAGCCCAATTTTTCTTAAAACAGTCCTACTCCAGATGTGCTAGTACAGCAACTCTCCAAATTCGATGACTGTCCGGTCAACTCTTGTGAAAGAATAAAACTGGGGCATCACAGTCTTGCAATGGTCCACTGCTGCAATGTCTCTCAACCTTGGCAACTTGAAAATGTGTGGACTTCAACTCCCAGAACTCCCCAGCCTGTGAAGTCCACACATTTTCAAATCGCCAGGATTGAGAAACATTGCACTAGAGCCGTGGTGGTGAACCTATGGAACGTGTGCTAGAAGCAGCACGCAAAACCATCCTGTGAGCCTGCACAGCCCCGCCGGCTCCTTGTCTCGTTTTTGTGCACAGATGCACGCTGGCCAGCTGGCTTTCACACACGTGGGAGTGTCGAAATCCAGAAGAGTAGTGTGCATGCGTGCTCTGGGAGCCGAATGTCCGGTTTCCAGTGTGCGAATGAGCACCGGCCAGGAACCAGAAGCCCAGACGGCCAGTTTTTGGAGCACACTTGTGCGCTGCGACACTGCTGTTCCGGGTTTTGGGACTCCCGCGCATGTGAAACCAGCTGGACAGCGTGCATCTGTGCACAGGAACGGGACGAGGAGCCAGCAGGGCTGTGCGGGGCTCATGGGATGGTTTTGCGTGCTGCTTCCCACACGCAGGCCAGCACATGGTGACATAAAAGGTTTGCCCCCACTGCACTAGAGGTTACCTCTTCCTCTCCTTCTGATATGTATTTTGATTTATTTTATTTCTATCCTGCCTTTATTATTTTTACAAATAACTCAGGATGGCAAACATATTCAACACACCTTCCTCCTGCTTTTCCCCACAACAACAACCCTGTGAGGTGGCTTGGGCTGAGAGAGACAGACAGTGTGATTGACTCAAAGTCACCCAGCTGGCTTTCATGGCTAAAGTGGTACTTAAACTCATGATTTTTTGCTTTCTAGCCTTGTGTCTTAACCATTGAATCAAGCTGGCTCTCCTTGCTTTTATATACATATATACTTTATATACATATATACTTTATATATTGAAGACACCCAGGATCCTAGCTGATAACTTCTTATTTGGGATAAGACCTTGAATCTATCGCATGGGAAAATAACAAAAACAAGATAAATCAGAACTCTGTGCAAGAAAACAGGGCACGGTGATAGAATGCAAAGTTAGCAAATTCGTAGATATATGCTTATTTGGCACATCTTTTTCTGCTGCCTTTATGGAAATGGGAAAAGTGGTTTGGAAAACTCCCTTTTTGGCTTCTATTCAACCTCTGCCTTACCTGACTTCAGTTCTAATAAGTGTTGCTCTGCCAGTTTCAAATCTGTCTGTTAAGCCAGAGGGACTAAGAAGAGCACACCAAGCTGAAGCCAAAATTTCTCAGCTTGGCATATACTTCCATGACGCAGCCAAAGAAGAATGGAATGCACGCTGTCAATAGAAGGGGTCCTTCCTTTGGCTACGTTTCTTGTTGGCTTGCGTTCATGCAAACCTGCATGTGTGTATATACACATACCATACACAGAAGTATACTGGGTCACACATATTTTCATAGCGAGTATCTCCATTTTTGAAATTTGTGCCACATTCTTAGGAACCTTGGCATCAGTAAATCACTCCTCTTGTCCATCAGGCTATCTGGGATTTTTTTATATATATAATTGCTTGTCATCTTCTAGCCTTCCCTAGAATATGTTGCTGCTCTACATTATCTACCCCATCTGGAAGGCATTGATACTATTCAGTATTTTAAATTTGGCACCACCTAGTGGCAGAGGATTAGCAATTGCAAATAGGCCGATGGGGCCTTTAAAATTTGCCCCAGTTAGACCAAGGTAAACCTGGCTTCAAGTTCTTAATTTTTTTATTTTTAGTGGCAGGAAATTAGGGCACTTGAGTTCCAATACATTTGGAAAGCACCAGGTTGAGGAGGGCTGTTGTGTTTAGCATGATTAATGTTCAACATTGGTTGAACACCTGTTGATTTCTTCTGTTCTTTTGTGACACAGCTTGGGTGATGTACACGGCCACAGGGACTTTCATCTTAGCCGTCATCATTGCCTCATATCATTTGCGCAAGAGGTAGGTTCAAGCTGACTGGGAGTTGTTGTGTAACTTGTTGTTCCAATTTCTTGGAGGAATGGAAGTCCAGGCATCCTTGCTTGGGTAGAGGAGTGGTGGCCTCCCTTCCTGTTTTGCAGGAAGAAAGAGAATAAATGTTGGGGAAAATAAGTTAAGGCCCAGAGATTGAAAACAAGGTGTGTGGAAGCTGCATCAGTACAGGCAAATTCCCTGAGCCCCATGAAAAAAATAAAATTGTCATCAAACACAAATTAGAGGTATTCCTTGACTTATGACCACATGAGTTTTGACTGTGAGATGTATTCATGCAAGTTACAGTGGATACTTTTGCTGTAGTTGTGTTAAGCTCAAGTTTAGCATTTTCAGAACAAGCATTTTAGTTACACAATCATTTTGAATCATTCATGAAACTTTAGGTATGTAGAAATTGTTGTTCCTTTTTATAATCTTCAAATATTTTCTCAACTGCCTAAAACAAACAAAATGCAAAAAGAGCTTTGTTGAGAAGAAAAAGGCTGAATGCGGGTGATCCTCAACTTACAACCACGACTGAGTCCAACATTTTTGTTGCCAAGTGAGACATTTATTAAGTGAGCTTTGCCCCATTTTACAACCTTTCTTGCCACTGTTGTTAACTGAATCACTATAGCTAAGTTAACAACACAGTTGTTAAGTGAATCTGGATTCCCACATTGACTTTGCCTGTCAGAAGCTGGCTGGGAAATTTACAAGTGGTGATCACGTGACCCCAGGACAGTGCATCTGTCATAAATATTGCCAAATATTGCCAGTTGCCAAGTGCCCGAATTCTGACCACGTGGCCATGATGACGCTGGAACAGTCACAAATGTGAAAAACTGACAAATCACTTTGTTCAATGCCCTTGTAACTTTGAATGGTCACTAAATAAATGGTTATAAACCAAGGACTACTGTATCTGTAACTGCATGATATATTTGATTGATGGAATTTGGGACCCTCCATTTAGAAGCATGCTACATCAGCTACCCAGAAATGTGGAAATCAGCTGGTGTCACTGATTTAATTTAGCTTCATATGAATTGGGTCCATTATCATCTGGTGTATATTGTCCTTGATTGGCCTGATCGAAGTGATAGGAGGAGGCCTACGTTAAAATTTGAATGGGCAACCAACATAGCCCCAGGACCTTTACCCAATTCTGGATTAAAGTGCTGCCCACCTGTTTTTTCCTAAGTTGGCACAACGGGAAAAGTAGTTGAGGGAATGGTCCTGTAAGAGCAGCAAATATTGGCCAGTGCCATACTGCTTTGCTAGGGCCATTCCTTCAACTACTTTTGCTATCTAATATCTCAGTTGCACTCTGTCCAAAGCCATTGCTGAATGGCCTTGTTTTGATTTGTGAATGGAGCAATTGTTACAGCCAAGCTGATAGGCTGTCCCCATTTGAATATGTGACCAGGGGACTGGGAAGTCATCTGACAAGATGATGGGTCCAGCTGTGCAATCGGACTCCACCCCTTTCTACATATGTGTGGCATTGATAAATGTATAAAAGTGGGGAGGCTTTGATTGTGAGGAGCCGTGATATCGCAGTGGTTAGAATGCAGTATTGCAGGTTGATTCTGCTCACTGTCAGGAGTTCGATCCTGACCAACTCAAGGTTGATTCAGTCTTTCATTTTTCCCAGGTCGGTAAAATGAGGGCCCAGATTTTGGGGAGAAACATGCTAACTCTGTAAACTGGTTAGAGAACTACAAAGCACTATGAAGTGGTATTTAAGTATAAGTGCTATTGCTAAGTGCTACTTCCAATAGCACCATCTTCCCTCTTTTGGCCCTGACCTGCAGAAGCTGTGTATAACATTTGGGTTGTCTTCTGCAAATTGGTACTTCTGCCCTACTCCATTTGGCAGCTCCCAAATGTGAAACAATGTAAAATAAATGAACAAATAAATGTATGAATAAAAAACATCAGGAAGAAATAGTCTCAGGGATAAAACTGCAGGTAGCGATGTCCCATAGAGAAAAGATCTGACAGACTAATTGTTGAGCAACCTCTAGAAGAGAGGAGAAATGATTAAAACTGACAAATACAGGGAAACTAACAAATAAGTCCAGTTTAGCCACCTTCCTTCTTCTCTGCATGACCCAACAGGTGACATCTCCTCCCCCGCCCCCCAGGCCTAAGTTATAGTCAAACTTACTTAAGCATTAATGAAGAAGACTGAGCTTTAAAAGCTGAGATGGAGGATGATAAATGAAGTGAGGAGGAGGCACACCAACATCTCCCCAAACTCCTCCAGTTGTCACATCAGCAACCTGTCAATTGACCTTATCTCCAAGATAATGGATAACCCAAAGCTATACATTTTGCACATTTTGAAGCTGGTTGATTTATAGGGAAAAAGACAGCGGGAGGCAATTTAGACACATACAGGTAGTCCATGTTTAGTTACTGCAATTGAGACCCACAATTCAATTGTTAAACAAAGTGGTCTCTAACTAAAATCACGGCTATGCTTATAATCTTACTTCAGTTCTCCTTTAGTTGGCCTTTGCAGAAGGTCAAAAATGCAAAGACTGGTGCCAAAATTATTTTTTTCACCACCACCACAACCATGAATGGTTGCTAAACAAGATAGTTGTTAAACAAATCTACCTGTGTCATCAACTGACTGGGAAGGTGATGAAAACTGATTTTCTTGATTATGCTCTGTGAGGGGCACTGGGCATGATTGCGTGGCTGTTGCTGATGTCTTGCTGTCAGAGTTAGCAGGCCATGTCACCTATTTTTCTCTTTTTCTTTTCCAGGACTTGCCTTTTTGTGCAAAAAAAGACGGGGAATTCTTTAGTCCCATTCTCCTCCAAAGGGCCAAGGAACCGCTGCCAGTGTCTCGGGGGTGAGGCGTGGGCTGTAGCCTACCGACATACCCGTGTGGTGATCTGCACAACGCGTGGGGCCCCCCATCACCGTCCCCTGCACAATGGGAGTGGAGTTGCCGGAGGAGATGACGAGACGTCCTCCGATTGCTCGTGCCTGTGCCACAGCTACGAGAACCTATCTTCCACCAACCAGTCCTCTCTCAAATCTCTCATCTCCACCATCTGAGGAGCTCAGATCCTGCAGTTTGTGACTTTTACTGCCAGACAGTTAAAACGGACCTTCCTTGGTTCGTTAGGGACAAAAAGACTGGGACCTTTCAGTGTTTAGCCACTCAGGATGGGCAGCTGTGGCTCTATGACATAGTGGAAGTCGAAGCTTTTAGGCTGAGAACCACATTCCAGAAAGGCCAAAGGTCACTGGGTAGCAAGGCTCTGTAACAATACCCCCCACATCACAGCTTTCTTTGAGGCAGGAAAAACCTGAGGGAGTGGAGATGCTCTCGCAATGTCTTCTTGTGGAATTTAATCTCAAAGCAGCCTTTATGGTACTGGGATTTTGTAAAGAGATCCTTTTGGAAAAGTGGACTGATAGAAATTCCCCATTGTACCAGAAGTATTCCCCAATGGCATTGTGGAGTAATGTAAGTCTGTGTGACAAGACACCTGTTCCTTATAACTGATGGAAGGGGGAAAACTGGCAGGAATGGAGGCCTGGGCATAGTATGCTTAATGAGTTTTTGGATACTGACTAGGGAAAACTGGTTCTCGTGTTATGGTTGTATCATCAGTGAGACATTTAGCTGCAAACACTCTGAAGAGCTCGAGACCCATGGAAACATTATTTACTCTGGGCTTCAGGAAATTTTGTAGACAACACCAAAGAATGAGGAAAAGGAAAACTAGCTGTCCTTTGTTCCACAGATAACAGGATGGATTTTGGAATTTGAAGCTTCACTAAATTATTTTCATATTGACAAGGATTCTTCTGTGTTATAAGTCATCAGCTATGTTGGGTTATGGTTCAGAGCTTGATATATTTTCTGGTTTCCTGGACTGGGTAGGAGATACACTGGATTGTCCATTTTTCATTGAACATGGCTCATTTCTGTGAGTATTTTGCCATTAGCAGTGGAGATTCAAGCAGTCTTGAATAAGAGGACAGGTTCTGGAAGGAAGTAAGGAACATTGGTGCTTTTTCCTGACTTTTGCTAATATGGTTTCAGATTCCTGGTTTCCTACTGGACCTGCAGTGTGTTTGGGGTGAGGTATGGTGGAGCTGTCCCTAAAGCTCTGTGAGCCCTGCAGCTATAGCCAAGGCTTGGATGGCTATGAACCTATGCTGTTCTTTTTTTAAAAAAGGTACAGAATATAGGGTGGCAACCAAAATCCTTAGGCGCCATGAGCAATTCCCAAATAAGGTGGTTTTTTTTTACAGTGTTGGGATGGATTTCACGAGTAAGAGAAGGTGAGCAAGACAGGCAATGACTATATAAAATTATGCAGAATGGATAATCACCAATAGTAGAACATGATAGTGATATGAATACATATAGTGAAGCTGAACTGATAGAGGAAATACCAGCATTCTTCCTGACACATAGCAAATCCTAATTAATGGGACAGAATCTGCTGCATACATATAGTGTGTTATTTTATTGAATCATAGACTAGTTTGGTGGTGTTTAACCCTAACCTTACCTTAATCCTAACCCTAACCTTATGCCAAATTCCTTCAGTGTTCCTTCCCTAGTCATAATGGATGCCAGCACAGAATTGTTTAAAAAAAGGGGACAGAGTAATTTATTGTTTTCATTTCCTGTTTGGAGTACCCAGTAGTATCTGGTTAGCCACAATGTGAAACAGGATCCATGACAACTATGCCATTGATTGAATCCAGTGCATTTCAAACTTGACAATTTAAGATGAGTGGACTTCAATTCCCTTGCTAGCTAGGGGATTCTGGGAGTTGAAGCCCACATATCTTAAAACTGCCTAGTTTGAAAAAACCTAATGTAACCTATCAGGTTTTTAATAATGTACTATCTTTAGGAGAGAGCAAGAGAAAACCTTGTTCTTTCAACATCTATAAAAATCAGCTTTTTGGAGTGTGATCCATTAACTCTTGTAATTCTGCAGCTGAGAATGGAGTTTGGGGCGGTTGGGATCTGTTCAACCATTAACTTCAAAACAATACCCCCTAGATTTTCTCAACTTGGTGCCCTCCAGCCGAGGTCCTCGTTGTTTTATGCTTTTCCCAAGATTTAGTACAAATCAGACAAACAACAATTACAGAAATATATTATTATAAAATCAGTTGATAATTTAATAGCCAAACCTGTAAACAAAATTTAAGGGAAACTAGAAATTACAGTATACCAGCTTATAAAGGATTTGTTTGAATGGGTATCCTTTGTGTGTTCCAGGAAGGGAACAGTTCTAATTAGGGAAAACCTCTATGTGTTTGTGTGTGTGTGTCTGTGTTGTGCTGTGTGGGTGTTGTGTGTGTGTTGTGTGTCTGTATAATTCTTCATGAACAGAATGTACGGAATGTTTCAGCTCTAACCATTTTAATTTCAGGATCTTCGACCTTGTTTACACACGTGCCTTTTGTCAATAATATGTACCAGAGACCAGTCTTTGGAACTCTTCAATGACTTGTAAGAAGACGACTCTAGACATTTTTAAGACCGAAAGAGAACAGTGTGCTTCTTCGCCTAAAGAGAATCTCAAATCCCCTTATATATTTTGAGTGTTATAATTGTGATGTCGCCAAGACTAAATCTAAACCTAAGATCATGACTCTGGGAGTTGTGGGTTCAGCCCTCAAGTATGTGAAACAATAAAGAGTGCCTCTGAACATCAGTAAAGTGCTTTCTCTCAACAATTAGTAACTACATCAAGTGCCTAGGGCAACATGTAAAACGAGGGCTGACAGATTTGTCTCTTGATGGGCCCCACCCAATGTTGGTTAGCTCTCAGTATTAGAATCATTTTGTGGCAACTGGAAATGATTACAAGCCACCATTTCCAATTTCCTGGAAGTATGCTGAAATGGTATTCTAGGAAGTATTGTGAGCAGCCCATCAGACAGTTTTAAATACCAAACCATGCATAGAATGGGGCCCTTTTCCCCAAAAAGGGAGCTGGGTTAATGGCCCTTTCCTTTCCGTTCCTTTTTTTTTTTTTTTTAGGTTTGCTGAATCCCCAGAATCATTTACTACAGTCTACATTCAAATATATTTGTATTTGTTCTGTCAGTGAACCAAACCCATGTCCGAAATTTTATCTGGCTGACTCCTCTTGTCATCCAATTGTATAGAATTGAAATTTGTTTAATTATTTAACTTATTATGAAATAATTGTGCCGCATGTATATTAAGAAAAACATAATAAAGCAGGTAATCATTAAAATTAGTTGTGTGATCTGGATATGGGCCTGGTCTGAAAGTACTGATTGGTTTATTTCAGGAAACACCTTCATGTTCAGAAGTTAGTTTTGTATACGACAGTAAATCTTTAAAAAATGTTCCTACTGAAATAAAAATTGTCTTCTTTCCTGGCAAACAATAGAATCTATATACAGGGAAAGCAACCATCTTGCTGATATCAGCACTCAATGATGATGTAACACAATCAGCTGAAGAACCCAGCTGCTCTGCAAGCTTCATTCTGCTTGCATCAGGGAGAAGAGACATTTGACCTTCCTTTCCTTGACCTTCAGCCAGGGAACAGAGAAGTTGACGCCTGCCCTCTGCATCCCTGCCTCTTACCTAGCAAGTTTCTGAAAACTGCAAATTCCATTTAGTGTGATCAGTAGACTGAAAGAGGAGTTGACTTATCCTCCAGTAAGAATGGCTTACAAAACCACCAAAATCTGGTATAGCAAGTTTCATATCCTGCCAATCCCTCAATTCGATATTATACATGTATAGCTTACATCAATGGATATACCAGATGTAGAATAATAATTGCAGAATTGCATTTATTGATAGATAATCTTTATTGTCATCTCTCTCTCTCCCTCTCTCTTTCTCTCAGCTTATTTTGGGGGGTAGGACTTATATTAGGTGCATGTGTAAAAATCAAGCTAGGATTTACTTTCTGAGTAGGTTGTATTTTCTGGAAAACATGGTATACACACACACACACATACATATATTTCCAAATCAGACATATTAGTAGAATGCTAAAAGTAATGATATATTGCAGGGATGTTAGCTACCTTAGACTTTCTCAATAACAGATCAACACATTGAAACAGGTTGTATCTGAAGTACACCTTTCCTTGATTCAGTTTGCATTTAGAAATACCCCAAAGCCTTTTATTTCAGTGGGCTTTGGGACCATAGTTTGATTGTAGGCAATCACAGATGATTTTCATGGTTGTTTTTAATAGAAATGGTACAAACAAATCTTGCTTAATGGTTATTCATTTAGTGGTTGTTCACAGCTACAACAGCACTGAAAAAAATGACAAATCCTCACACTTACAACCATCACAGCATCCTGCAATCACATGATCATCATTTGTGATCTTCCCAGCTAGCTTCCAACAAGCTAAGTCAATGAGGAAGTCAGTAGGGAAGGTTGCAAGTTGCACTCATGTGATGTCTCACTTAATGATCACAGTGATTTGCTTAATGGCCATGACAAACAAAGGTTGTAAAATTGGGTGTAGTCAGGTGATAATTCATTTAACGACTATTTAATGATGGATTTTCTTATCCCCTTTGCAGTCTTAATTTGAGGATTATCAACTACATTTTGTATCAACTATATTTTGTACACTTCTATTTATTTCCTTTGGTGTGCACTACCCAGATTATAAAATCTATGGGGGATGGGGAGTGAATTAGGGAACAAATTCAAAAGTTTTTTACTACCGGTTCTACCGGTTTAGTGGACATGGATGGGAGGGTCATGTGACTGGGTGGGCAGTTTCTGTAAGCAAGGCAATAAAGATTAGGCTAGAAACAACACCAGAATGTTTTCTTTCCTGCCTTTCTTACAGGATTAGCCCTGTAAAGTGGAAAAAAACAGGAGATTTCTTCTAACAACCTGTTCTCTAAACTTCTTAGAAAATTTACTACTGGTTCTAGCGAATCTGCTAGAACCTACTGAATTTCAGCTCTGGAACAAATTATATATATTTTGACATGCCCCATTATTTGTGTATCTGGATTAGATGCTAAGGCACAACTGAGTAAATACTGTACATTGGTCCAACTTTTTCACATGGCTAGGACTAATACAGTCAATTTCTCATGAATGTGGGCTTTTTGTGGGTGAATAGTGAAAGAACATGGACCTTGATTCATAAATTATTACCAGTCAAAGATAAGAGAAGGAGTGCAATTCCAAACTGCATAAATTTTGTATCTTCTTTTATATAAGGAGAATCTTCTACAGTATACGCTTTGAATTCTCTCCTTCTACAGTGGCAGAATGATTTACAGACTGTTTCTTCTTCAAAGTCTATTTCTGTCAAATACCCACTCTGATCTCAGACAAATCACTGTCAACAGTCAGCAATTTGAAGGAAATGTTATGTGGTTAGACTACCTTACAGGGCTGCTGGGAATATTATTGAGTCCTGACCTTTTCTGAATTTAGCCTAATAAAGATCAGATCTTGTTAGGATTTGGAATTCCAGGCTTGTGTATTGGTCATAGAGCATCACAGAAGAAAGCCTTATCAAACTAATTCTGTCTTGCTGAAAAGAAAACTGCATGTGTGTAACATGCTTTGGCATTTTTAAAAGCACAATAAACCTCCTAATTAAGGGAGAAAGTTCTATTAGCCCTTAATGAACAAATCTTATAGAGTCACTCAAGCCCAAATAGTCTGCAGACTTCAAAACTCAAAGCAGTTCCCTCAGACTTTTATTTATCACGGACAATTTGAAAAATTGTGCATGCTTTTATAGTGTTGAATTGGCTTGTTTGTGGAATTGTTTTAAAATGGGGATAATCTACAGGAGAAAATGTTCTACATATTATTTAAAAATTAAATACATCTTATAACACAAAGACCAAGAAGACTAGTCATAGAATCATAGGGCTGGGAAGGACCTTGGAGGTCTTCTAGTCCAACCTGGTGCCTAAGACAGGAATTTTGGTTTAATAATAATAATGCACCACTTCTTCTTCTTCTTCTTCTTCTTCTTCT
>JAEANM010003622.1:0-22077 GCA_017656035.1 Myanophis thanlyinensis
AAAAAATCTCCCCAAAAGTCAGAACAACTCCAAATGTGTTAATTTTAGTCATTTAATTTATTTAAACTGTTTACCATGTTCAATGTGTCACTTGAGATTCTGTAGCCATCCACATATTATCTGCAGTCAATTCAGACAATTTCTTATGAACACAACTAAAGACGACATTTTCATTGTATGCAAGGACCTGGGAAATATGGGTTTTTATTTTCAGAGATAGTGATAAGTTATTAATGTTGAATATACTTGCTGGCGATGAAGCACATTTTTTTTCTAATTTTTTGTGTTTTTTTATGGGGATTCAACACCTATTTTTTTTTAAAAAAAATTCTTTTTGTGTCCATTTTATCTGTTTAATATAATTCTTAATAAAATTATAGAAGAGAATCTCACAGAGAGCAAAGAACCACACCACTGTAAAAAGCTTCAGAATAAAAATGATGGAAAAAAGATTTCTCTCAATATGTATGATAGCTTAATATTTCAGTAGAGCATATATATCCAGTAGAGTGTGTATGATATATATATATATTGAATATAGTACTTTGAATACCTTTACAAATACTTATTGAAAATGTTTGGATCCCAAATAAATTCTGAAGTAAATAAAATCTGTCAATTTTGATCAAACTGTAATTTATCATGCCAAATCAGTTATGAATGCAATTTTCTGTTAATTTTGAGTAATATATTTTATTGAAGCAAAAGAGATTTACAGTGTATTCAGAAAGTATTTAGACCCCCTTCAATTTTGTCAATTTTATTATGCTGCAGCTTGATTTCATAGTAGCACCTATAGCACTTAGACTTACATACCACTTCATAGCGCTTTACAGCCCTCTCTAAGTGTTTTACAGAGGCAGCCTATTGCCCCAAACATTCTGGGTTCTCATTTTATCCACCTTGGAAGGATGGAAGGCTGAGTCAACCTTGAACCTGGTGGGATTTGAACTGACAAACTGTAGGAGGCCAACAGTCAGCAGAAGTTGCCTGCAGTACTGCCACTCTAACCACTGTGCCACCGAGTTTTCAGTAGTTGAAATTCACTGCGCCACTTAATTTCAGAAGTTGAAATTCACTTTTTTCCTCTCATTAATCTACACTCAGTATCCTCATAATGACAAAGTGAAAATAGAAGTTTAGAAATGTCTGTAAATTTATTTTAAAAAAAAATCACATAGGCATAAGTATTCAGATCCTTTGTTAACAACACTTGAAATAAGTACAGTGCCCCCTATTTCTTTTGATCATTGCTGACATGTTTGGACACCTTGATCGGAGTAGACCTATGGTAAATTAAATTGGTTGGACATGATTTGGAAAGGCACACATCTCTCTATAGAAGGCCTCACGCTGACAAGGCATACTGTAGCAGAGCAAAAACTACAAGGTCAAAGGAACTGCCTATAGAGCTCATAGACAGGATTATTGCAAGGCACAGATCTGGGGAAGGCTACAATAAAATTTCTGCTGTGCTGAAGGTTCCTAAGAGCACAGTGGCCTCCATAATTCTCAAATGGAAAAAGTTTGGCACAACCGGGACTCTTCCAAGAGCTTGTTGCCCGGTCAAACTGAGCAATTGGGGGAGAAGAGCCTTAGTAAGAGAGATAACTAAGAACTGATGGTCACTCTGACTGAGTTCCAGAGATCCTGTGTGGAGATGGGGCAGAGTTCCAGAAGGACAAGCCATCATAGCAACACTTTACTAATCTGGGCTTTATGGCAGAGTGGCTAGACAGAAGCATATCCTCAGTGCAAAAGCACCTGAAGGACTCTCAGACTGTGAGGAACAAGATTCTGTGCTCTGATGAAATCAATATTGTATTGTTTGGCCTTGATTCTAAACATTATGTCTGGAGGAAATCAAACCTCACTCATCACCTGCCTAGTATCAGCCCAACAGTGAAGCAAAGGGGTTGCAGAATCATTTCGTGTGGGTGTTGCAGCAGGGACTGGGAGAGTGGTCAAAGTTGAGGGAAAGCTGAATAGAGTAAGTACAGGGATATCCTTAATGAAAACTGTTCCACAGGGCTTGGGGCCTCAGATTGGGCCGAAGGTTTATTTTCCAACATGGCAATTATCCTAAGCACACAGTCAAGATAACACAGAAGTGGCTTAGGAACAATTCCGAATTTCCTAGAGTGGCCCAGCCAGAGAGAGCGTTCCTATTGAACAACCTCATTGAGTTTGAGAGGATTTGCAAGGAAGAATGGCAGAAAATCCAGATATGCAAAGCTTGTCACCCCAAAAAGTCTCAAGGCTGTAATTGCTGCCAAAGATGCTTTAACTAAGTACTGAGTGAAGGGTCTGAATATTTATGCCATGTGATATTTCAGTTTTTTCCTTTTTAATAAATTTACAGAAATTTCTAAAATTCTGCTTTCACTTTGTCACTATGGGTTACTGAGTGTAGATTAATGAGAAACAAAATGAATTTCAACGACTAGAATCAGGCTACAGTATAATAAAATTGACAAAAGTGAAGGGGGTCTGAATTCTTTCTGAATGTACTGTATTTATGAATTAGTATCTATAACCTTGCACTGTGTGTGGGACATACACAAAAATACACACATACACACAAATTGGATCAATTTTTAATGGGATTTACATTAATATAAATTGATCTTTGTATTTTAATTTTCGTGGGCCCATTTTAAATATGATTTCCCTTGTGACTGCAGTCAGTAAAAGCAATAACAATATTTATGGTTATGAAGAAAATATATAGTGTTGAAATACTACATGTTGCATGCACACACTTGTATTTGAAATAATGGAACACATAATTTGAGTTTATTGGATGTCTTACTTCATCATTCTGCACAACCAAATAAATAAAACCCACATCTGTTTTTAAAGTCAAATAAGTTTATTAAACTTTTGTACAATGTATAACAAAAAAAAATAACACCAAAGAGAAGTTGCTGCAAGAAACTACAATAAAATGTAAATTAAAGGACTTATAAAAGCAACAATTGGCCATGGAATTGTGGCCATAAGCCATGATAGCTAGAAGTGCAAAAATCACGCTTAGAGCTAGTAGCAGATACCAAAGACAAGTGACAGGACCACTTCAGCTTGTGAATCTCTCTTGGTCATCTGTTTAGTTGCTGCCAGAGATTGCAAACTGTGAGAGGGGGATGATAGATCCAACAAAGAAAAATTCAATAGAGTGAAAAAAGGACCCCCCCCCAAATTCTATACCTATGAAACACATGTAAATGCACATGTGAGGATTATTAAATAATATTTAATAATGAGAGAGACAAGGCAAACAGAATGATTTAGTTGCATATATGGGAATGAGGGCAGCCCACTTCTCTGTGTATCTTCATTACAAACGACAAGTGACAGAAATAAACCCTAAATCTGTAGGAGGCAGGAGGGGGAGGATAGGGCGAGATCTCTTGAAAGGAACAGGCAAGCATTTGAGTGACACATGGGTCTGTGGACACTTGGCCTCCACTCTCCTCCTCCCCCCATCCCAAGCCAACCATCCTCCTGGCTTCTCCCTTCAAGTCAGCAAAAATACTTTCTCTCCGCAGAAGGCCATATGTGAGTTGGTGGATGAAGTGATGTCAGCACTGGTCATCCAATGGGGGCTCACGGAGAATGTCCAAGGATCTGGTCCCCAGGCTGCCTCATAAGGACGTGTGCCAGCCTCAGAGTTTGGCGAAGGCTTCTGTGCAAGGACAGGTCACTGGGCTTTCCCTCCATCGTTGGATACAGTGCTCCAAGGACCATGGTCTGCTGAGAAAGAGGAGGAACTCAACGGGGGCACGAGTGACACTCCATTAAACACACAGCAGGGGAACAGCAGAAGCAGGCCAAGCCGGAAGAAGTGGGAAGCAGCTTTAAACACAACAAGGGGACAGGTGCGGTAGGGCAAAAATGGAAAACGCCCATGCCAAAACATCGGAAGAATGCCTGGCTTACTTTGGAGTAAGTGAGCATACAGGCCTCTCTCCTGAGCAGGTGAAGAGGCATATGGAAAAATATGGACCCAATGGTGAGTGCTTTCTAAAATAACAGCCCTTTTGGTACCCACTTGGCCAGGTGCCAGGATGCAAGAAGGCAGCGGAAATGGAGACCCAGAGAGTTGAAAGGATGTGCAGAGTGACATAGATATGAGAAGCAAAGAAAGCAATCCAACTAAACTAGAGATACACAGTGAGGGACATGGATTCTAAAATGTAAGGAAGGACAGAAGCAATAAGTAGAGGTGAAAGAGGTATAACCAATTAAAGAAAAACAGTCATTAATTATTGGAAAGCAGAGAAGATGATAGAGATGGTCTAGCAGAGTCTAAAGTTGGCCATGGAAGGGGAACAAGAATGAAGGCAGAAGCAAAGCACAAGAGGGAAAATTGACTATTGCAAAGTTGAGTGGGGAGATAGTCATGCTGGGGACAGGGCAGCTGCTGCTGCTTTGCTAAGAATAACTCAGTAAATTCCCTTTGGTATGAACGAGATATCAAAATTGCTGATGGGCAACTTGTAGGAGCAGCTGGGAGGTTGAAACAAAAGAGAAGTACTGATATTACACAGCCAGCAAAGCGAGCTAATTAGATGCTGAGTAGATTTGAGAAGAGATATCTTTGAGGAACAACATGTAATTGTATATTGATTGTGATGCTGCATGAGTGGGTGGATCTGGAGTAGGTGAAGTTCTGGATTCCTCGATGGGATTATAACAAGAATTTGATCAAAGGGGATTGGAACTGTGTGATTGAGCTATTTTATGGGACATGCATGAGTTTGTAACTGCTCTAAGTGACCCCAGTCTGTTCCTTCCATTCTCCTTGTGAAATCAAAAATTTCCTATGCTCAAACCAATTTTGCAATCACTTAGGCCCATGGTTTACAAATTGAAGTCAGTAAAAGGCTTACTCAATTTCTGCAGGAGTGTCCATATCCAATTCACAATCTGTCCCTAAACCTAAGCATAATCATATAACTCTTTCTTTTTAACTGTCGAGTTACGACTGTGAAAATTAACCTAAAGCTCCAAGGGAGGAACCAACTTCTCTGTAAATCCAGAATAGTTTCACCTATACCCCTTCTCTGTTGCCACTTTTGCTTGATCACTCAGCAAAAGTCATACTAGCAATAACCCTAACCAGCTTTTCTTTCTCTGTTTTCCTTTCTTTTTCTCTCTCAACATGTTGTCTCTGAACCCCAGAACTCCCAGCGGAAGAAGGTGAGTCCTAAAAATATTGTGCATAAGCTTTACGAAAGAAAAAAAAAAAACCCTCAACCTTGAATTAGTATGGCCCAAATGACTCCTGCAGACCATAACACTCATTCAGTGGCTATCAGGTCTCCAGATGAGCACTCAAACCTCTATTTAGAAATAAAATCTCGTTAACTTGTGAATTGCCATGTGGTTTGTTCTAATCATTTCCACCATGTTCCATCATGATGCATAGCAGTGGTGAAATTTAATTTTTTTACTACCGGTTCTGTGGGTGTGGCCACAGAATTAAACATCACCAAGCACAGAATTACCATTACCATTACAACTTCACTAAAGTTACAATGTAATAAGGGGAGAGGCAGTTTCTGTGAGCAAGACAATAAAGATTAGGCTAGAAACAACTGCCTTATTTACAGGATTAACCCTGTAAAGTTAATCTTTACAGGATTAACCTTGCAAAGTGGGGGGAAAAAAAAACAAAAGGAGATTTCTTCTAATAACCGTGTGAACCGGCTGAATTTCACCTCTGATGCATAGGCATGGAGCTCTTCCTTTGTCCAGATGCCAAATATACCTCTATCAAACTGTATGTTGTTCTATTCAGATCTGTGTTCTGATCTGCCAAGCATCACCCCAGCACCCATTTTCCCTTTTTGGGGGCCTTAGAACTAATTCAAAACTTCTGAGAGGCATAGCTGTGAAATAAGATAGCTTGGTTCTTTGAAATGTTATTGTCCAAGTAATGGAGGCTACGTGCTAACTGGGAGGGAAAAAACCCTCAACATTTGGGTGAAACAAAGATCTCTTTTTGTGAGACAGATCAATTGGGACAAGGCCCGAGGAAAAAAATGGTTCTATATCTTGCCATTTCTCCAGGTTAATGGTTGCTATGGAGTTTCTGTTAACACACAGCTAGACTTGCGTAGAAGAACATACAATTTTCCCAAGCATAACTGCTGGAACTTGTTGAAAAATCTATTGTAGGTGTGTGCAGGCCCGCTTATCTCTTTCTTCGCAGCCCATTGCTTTCTTGATTGGGGGGGAGGCAGGCTAATTTCCCCCATCCCATCTCTGCAGTCTCTCTCTCCTTTGTGCCTTTCATCCCACCCTTTCTTGCTTATCAGGCAAAACTATATGGGAGCTGGTGGTGGAACAATTTGAAGACTTGCTTGTGCGAATTCTCCTGCTCGCAGCCTGCATCTCTTTCGTAAGTGACACTAGCCTTGTAGCTGAGGAAACTTAGAAAATCCACATAGGTCTGAAGAGGAGAAGCAACCATTTTGGGTGGGGGGAGAGAATGGGAAAGAAGCTGTATCGTGGGCAAGTGAGGACTGCAAATATGCTCTCTAGGGATGCCATCCTCTGTTAGGAACACACTAATCTCCACTACATTTGAATGGAAAGAACAGAGCTGCAATTATTGGGTTGATTTTAGATTATTTAGTAATGAGTAGTGTTCTTAGTGCTCTCTGAGCTTGTTGGTTTGCTTGTAGACCATTACCCAACAAGGTAACATCATTGGTGAGATTGAGTGAGGGGTTTGCTCCCTGTTTATAACTGGTGTGGGCAAGGTATTGTATATAAATAGGGAGCAAACTCCATACTCACTCTTACTGATGATGTTGCCTCGTTGGGTAATGAAATGTTTACAGGCAAATCACCAAGCTCAGAGAGCACCAAGGACACCACAGTTCAACTCTGAGCCACAGATATTACCTTCTATTGGTAATCAATGTCAACAAATTAATGAATTGGATGGGTGGGAAGAATGACTCTCTAATAAAGGCAAATATAAGTGGATACCAGGATAATGTTGTAGGATCCAAACTGGGTTGGTCACTGGGATCAGAGATTTAGTCTTCAGAAATAACTGTAATGCCCTATTTAATAATTCCCTTTCCCCTCAAGGATAGGGATTAACGAAGGCTTAATTTGAGTCAGGATACAGAGCTGAAATTATTTTCATTGGCAAAATAGATAATATATGTAAATGAAAACTTTGCATCTGAGCATTTTCAATGTGTTTTTCCTCATTGATTATTCTTCAATATTTGGAGTGCTTGTAGATGTTTAATCCAATCAGGGTATTCTGTTTCTTTTTCTCAGAACGAAAATCTCACTTCCTTTTGTGTAACAAATCAGGAAGCATATTGAGCTAACTTATCTGCTCAGCAATCTTTTTTGACTCCTTTATGCTTAAAAGCAAGCACCATATTTTATTTGGCCATTTTCAAATATTTCACAAAACCATTTCCTTCTGAGCAAAATCCCTGAAAACAATATGGGCATTAGTTTGTCTTCTAAATATGCACTGTTTTCCCCCCTTTTAAATATCTAATTTTATAAAAAAGTTTTTAAAAAGGAGACTAAAATAATCAATTAATTTTAATTATAAATTAAAAACTAATACCAATTAACATAAAATAAGAAAAGGAAAAAAAAAGAAATAGAAAAAAACTAAAAGCGCAAGAAAGAAAAAAAGAGAAAAGAGATCACATGCAAAAAAGTGGCTGCTTTGCAGTACAATTATAAATTTATCTTTTAATCTATGGTTACAACATGACCTTGTTCTTTCTATAATCAATTATCATCAAAATCATAACCATAAGCTCATTTTTCTTCTTTTCTGCAAAAAGTCCATAGGGCATTCTAGGTAGCAATACATATAGTTATTGTGCTTTCTCTGATCAAAAAAGTCAGTTTGGTCATCTCAGAGTTCTTTGATAAATTTAAATTATAATTGTACTTCTACTATAATGAATATATTAACTCAATCTAGAAAAAGAATATACCTGACCTGTACCTTCTTGTATAAAATGAATGCTCTCGGGTTCATAGAAACCATAAACTGCCTGCCATTTCTATAATACAGCAAACCCAAACACAAGAAGCTGAGATTTTCCTTATTTCAGCACCCCAGCTCATCTTAGCCTGTTGTGCTTCTGGCCAGTTTTCTTGACACTTGAGATGCAACCTCCTCAGATTTTGATATTGGATCTTTCAAGAGCACATGGTCAAGCTCGGCAACAGGAGGTCTCAGAAAAGGTCATAATTTATAGCCTGGTTCTCATGTCGCTGTGGTTCAACATTTTATTCTCAGCCAGCCCAGGAATATTGGCATTTTCTTGACCAAAGAGAAATCAGTCAACCAAACTGTTCCATTCATTTCCTTATTTTCTTTCTCCTAGGAGCTCTGTAGGACACAAGTATTATGGGCCTTCTGAACATAGGAAAAAACAATGTGCTTTGGGATTTGTTATTAATAGGACAGACAGTATAAATGAAATTAAGATCATTGGAAATAGCACTGTCTTCACCATGGTTTTGAGATGCTACAAGTTTCAGAATTTCTATGGTTTGGTTGAATTCTTCTCTCTCAGAGGATGATTGCAAAACACACTTCTGGTGATGCTCAACGGGCACTAAACAAGATACATTTTCTCTTTGGCACACATCTATACTTGTCTCTTCTGCAGTTGATGAAAGAATATATCTATAGTGTTACCCCTTTTCCACTGTCTGTCAGGCTTTTTCATACCTGAAGCTTCATTAAATGGAAACTAGACTGGAAACATTCATAATGCTTTTAATTTTCAGGATTGCAGATTTAGAATGAAGACAGTAAGAGGCTGGTTTGTTTTGAATTTTAAGTGCTGAATTTGGACCTGCAAACAAAGAGAAAGAAATCTGATAAAGTATTTGGAGATAACTCTGGGAAACAATCAAGCATTACAAAGCACATTTGTACTGTTAATTGACTATAACTTCTTCTAACAATTACACCGCCTCCATCTGTAAACTGAACAGCATGAGAACTGTATTTGCACCAGTTCTGTTCCTTCAACAGAAACCTTGTCAGACACAGCTCTCAACAGCAGAGGGCAGTGTGAAACCTTGTACAGATGCTTCATTGCAATTGTGTGCAACACATACCTTTCCTTTCACATCTGAAGCTGTGCATAGTTACATTCTTGCCCCTGCCTGCACAATTGTGCAGCATCCATGTGTTTGCATACACACACACCCAGAGCAACAAGAGCCCTTTGTGCCTGTGCTATCAAGTTTCATGGAGATTGACTGACACATTTCATTTTTGTGCCAATGCAAAATGCAGGCTGGCTTCAGCTGTTTTCAAATGGCATGTTCAAGGAGAATTAAAAAGTAATTTTAATTCTCAGAAGGAGAAAAAAGAGATGTGAGGCTGGGATTTAGGATTCTTGACTGGAAAATGAACAAGGACCATATCTGAACGACAGAGAAGTGGAAGATTAACCTCATTCTCCCTTCTCTCCTCTACAAATATGCATATCTGTTTTTTTACAGGTGCTGGCATGGTTTGAAGAGGGTGAAGAGACTGTCACCGCATTTGTTGAACCATTTGTCATCCTATTGATCCTGATTGCCAATGCCATTGTTGGAGTATGGCAGGTAAACAAATTAACCATGTTTTGTTTCATTATGTTTGGTAGGTGCAGGTGTGTAAGGTAATCTAGACCACAAAGGAAAAGGTGATTTGAAGTGTGTGTGACTACAGATGTATCTGTCAGCTGCCTTTAAATAAAATGCCTCTTTTGCTAGAATTGCATAGGAAAAATCCAGGAAACCATGAGCCCAGGGAAATGCTCCTCTTCTGTTATAAGTTAAAGGTAAAGGTTCCCCTTGCAATATGTGCTAGTACGGGGTGGTGCTCATCTCCATTTCTAAGCCAAAGAGCCAGCACTGTCTGGTGACGTTTCTGTGGTCATGTAGCCAGCATGACTAAATGCCAAAGGTGCATGGAGCACTGTTACCTTCCCAACAAGGTAGCCCCTAATTTTTTACTTGCATTTTTTACATGCTTTCAAACTGCTAGGTTGGCAGAAGCTGGGGAAAGTAATGGGAGCTCACTCCATTATGCAGTGCTAGGGATTTGAACTGCCAAAACTGCCGACCTTTCTGATCAACAAGCTCAGCGTTTTAGCCACTGAGCCACTGCATCCCTATTACAAGTTACTAATGGTTAAAATATCAGTGCCCTGTACACCTCAAATCCTTTTTGCACCTTCAGATCCAGATCCCTAGAGTTTAATTCAAATGTTGCACAGGCATCAAGTGAATCTGGTTGTCCAATCAACTATAAAAGCTTCCTGTAGACTTTAGATCAATTGTCTATTCACAGGTATCAAATTTGATTGTGTCACGTGATGTATCACAATGTATGGTGATGCTTTTTGCCTTTGTGGAGCCAGGATGGGCGAGGCCTGCATGTGATGGATCAGGCCTGTAGGCCACCAGTTTCACACTCTTGCTCTACATTAACCAACATATCTCAGAAAGTTGTTCTGAAGGAAAATATAGGGGGGAGTCTTGTACATGCCTATTTGGACTCATGAATAAAAGGTGGTTGATAAGCACAATAAATAAACAAACCATGTTTTAAAGTGGTAATTTTTCAAACTTGGAAACTTTAAAAGGTACAAACTTCAACTCACAAAGATGTGAAATCCACACATCCTAAAGTTGCCAGCTTTAAAGTATAATGAGTATGTTCACAAGCTACACCAAACCAGAGCCAAGCAATTCACATTGTGGTTTAATGTAAGGTGCAAAGCCCTCTTTAGTATGTGAAGTATCTTCATGATGCTCTTAATGCACTACAATGTGGCTTAATATATATTTTGTTCTTCAGATGTACCTTATGAATATTATCTGATTGCTATCATGAGGAGATGGCTGTACTCTAACCTAGTCAATCTCTGAGAGCATGAAATTTTCAAAAGGGTGTCAAAATATCAAGGCTTAATGGCCTAGGAATTTGGATTCTTACTCTATGCCTGGCTCACCTGTTTCGGCTTGCTTTTTTGCATTGGGGGAAAGGAATAATGCTTCCCTCCACTGAGGAGGCCTGAGCGGTAATTGAAAGTAACAACAGGGCATTTTAACTCTGTGTGTGGCCCTTCTCTTTGCAGGAACGAAATGCTGAGAATGCCATTGAGGCCCTAAAGGAGTATGAACCTGAAATGGGCAAGGTCTATCGATCTGACAGGAAGGCGGTACAGAGAATAAAGGCCAAAGACATAGTCCCTGGCGACATTGCAGAGGTTGCAGGTAAGTGCCAGGTGTGGAGGGGGGGGGGAAACATTAAAGGTCATGGGGATTCCCCAGGGTGAAGAAGACTAAACATAGAATACAAGAGTCAGTTTGGATACCACAAGTTCTCTTCCATAATCTTTAAATCCCTAAGTAGCTCAAGCTCCCAACTTAAGCTATTAGAAATGAGGCGACTGAAGTTGACAGATACCTTTAGCAGTGACATTCAAAATGCTTAGATATTTCTGGAGCGACTGCTCTAGAAGACAGTATTCTCCTTTCACCCCAATACCTACTCCTTGATAGAGTAGACTCAATTTCAATTAAATTGAAGTGATGTCCCAGTATTCTCTACTGCTTTCTTTTCTAGAGAATATATATTCTCCAAATAAGAATAGTATGATTCTCTAGTAACAATCATCAACAGCTATATGCTTCTTTAAAGAGTAGTTGCCAAAATTCCTATCTCCAATCTCCACCTGAGGATTTAAAAATGCTTCCAGGGTTGTTAAGATGAAGCAATTGTCAACACTGACATAGTATTTCTATATTATATTGATTGCACATGTTGCCTCAATTTGAACAGGGTTGGGCCAAAGACTGAGTATTGATAAAAAAGCATTATTTTATTAAACAATTGAGTTGCAAAGATATTTAGCATCAAGAAGAGACCAACCCATTCTTAGATAAGCAGGGAAATTATAGTTGGAATATGTGGCAACAAAAACATTATTCTCTGTGAGCTGAAAGAAATAAAGGTCATTTCCACTTGCATCTAATCAGGACACAAAACACCCTGATTATATCCTTTATCTGCTGGCACCTGATGATATGGCCATCATTTTGTCCTCAATGCACAAAGAAGGCAGGTTAAGTTATCCTTAGTTATACTGGCACTGAAGAAGTATTAAACTCTTATTCTAATGCTGTTCAAAGTTAGAGTCTAGGTAGATCAGATCTGTCTAGTTTTGTTATCCATAATCTTTCATAGGAAATAAGATGACCATAGTGACTTGAAACAAAAGCAGTTTAAACAGGATTGAGCAGCAATTTTGTGATGGTTTATTTCTGCAGTTAAGAATGGTAGCAATTTAACTTAGCCCCCTCAGGGAAGGCAAGAATACTTCTATTACAGGAGAAAATATTAAATTGAGATCTAATTCTCTCAGGAAAATTTCAGAATTTATCAAATTAATTGAGTGAATATTAACACAGAATGAATTAAAGGAACTGACCTTGTTTTGAATTTTCAGTATGTGAAAAAGAAACATTCTGACAATGTCTATTTCTACTGTAAATACTTCCTGTTAGAAATTGCATTAATGACTACCTACTCTAGGTCCCCCACACACACACCGTGACAGTATATTGTTGCAAACCTCATTTAAAGCCAGTGTTTTCTCCTCCTGTCTGTTTATACACGTAGATACACTGCTTTTGCCAGCCTCTCCTTCCAGTGACATTTTGTACAAGGCCGAGAATCCCAAACCAGAAGTGGCACCTACTTCTCCCCATTTTCCCTGCCACACCAGGAGGTACCCTATTGGGTCACACTGGAGCAGCCATTTCCCACAAGTCAGGACAAGAGTCGCTATTGTCATTTGGGTAGATAGTGTTTTTCTTCAGCCTCAAACACACAGGAAGTTCTGGAGATGCCGCTTCAGCAAAATCTGAACAAGACCCTTCATCATGGAGCTTGTTTACTCCTTGGGCTTGCCCTGTCTTGACCCTGGAATAGATGCGAGAGGGATGTTTTGGGAACAGGCAGTCCCCATGGAGAGTGAGGCCTGGAGGTGGAGCATGAAAGCAGAGCCCTGAGGAATCCCCTTCAACTGCACTTACTGAATAACAGCTGCCCTCAGAGCTGGGCCAGCAGCCAGATCATTCCCTCCTTCTTTCTAAATTAATTTAATTCAGAGATCATTTACTCTTGGGGCCAGTTGCACAAGTGTTTCCAAAATATAAAAGGCAGGCACTCATCCATCTGTCTGACCATCTAGCCATCTATCCATCCATCCGATGGAGCAGTCTCCCTCATGAGGCCTTATAGCCTCTTTCTTGCTTTCATTTTGTCACACATTCACAACAAGGACATCAGAGTGGTTACTTCTGTGTGCTTAGAAAAGAGAAACACTGCGTTACAAAAAGAAAAAAGAAAAAGACAGATTATATGAAATTCATATTTTCTCACTTATATGTAGCAAATAGGGCAAAGTAGGAAGAGAAAATGTTTTTGCTCTTTTGAGTTTATATATTTAAGTGTACATTTTGAAAGGATTTGTTAATTTAATTAGAACACAAGACAACTGAACAGGCAATATGCTGGCTGCTAATAGTTGGTAGGCCTCTACAAGCCCCTCCCCTCTCAATTTAGGAACTAAAGCCCTTCTATTTGAACCATTCAGTTTAAAATAGGACCTCTGCCCCTCTCCCTGCCCCTATCCCATCCCAATTTGCCTCCTAAAACTCCAGTTCAAATATCAATAAAATAATGCATGTGTGCATGTGGCTACACAAAATACTTTGTCATTGAAATCAGCTTCCAAAAACTTAGAAGTAAACGTTTCCCTCTATAGAGAATGTAGGACTAGAAACTCTCAATCTCTTTATGTCTCATTCTTTTTAATACTGAAAGTCCAGTTCCTTGGTCATGCTTTTTTGTGTTGATTGATCCTCACATACTTAAAAATGTGCTTATTAAAAAAAATCCTAATATATATTTTGATCAATAAATCTCTGTAATAGAAGATTTGAAGGCATTGTCAAGAACGCATCCAAAGATTCACCTTGCCCAGCACCCTAGCTCTATCAGCTACCACCCAGTGATCCTTACAAGCAGTGTTTAAAGGTGACAAAATTTCCCTGTTTTGATTTCTCATGCTAATTATTCAAAAGGAGAAACTTTCTATACATAGATGCTCCGTTCTTAATTAGGACATTGAATAGCTCCTGTCTGGCCCAACTGTCATTCATGATTTTATCACCTCCTTTCATGTGCCTCAGTGACCAAATGCCAAGAAAGGACACAATGTCCTTGAGTCTTCAAGAATTGCATGAGGAGGGGATTCATTTCTTCAAATTTCTTCTTAAATGTACTGGACTTGAAGTCAGTCCCATGTGCATTTGGCCTCTGCTAACTGGCATCATAATATATATGTTAGGAGGGAATTCAATAATTGGTAACATATATGTATTACCAAAGAGACAGAGAGTTAAAGTTCAGTTAAAATCCTTGAATGTCTACATCAGTGTTTCCCAACCTCAACAAAGTTAAGACTTGGGAATTCTGGGAGTTGAAGTCCACACCTCTTAAATCTGTTGAGGTTGGGAAACACTGGTCTACAAGAAAGAATTTAAGAAAAAGAAAATTCTGTAGCTCATTGATAATTCTGAATAGTTTATGTTCCTTTTTTATTTAAATGTTGCTGGCCAAGCAACTTTAGCATCACTTCAGGGATGTAAGAACATAGTTGTTACCACCTTTCTCCTAGTCTGGCCTGGTCTTTAGTTCCCCTCCCTACCTAGGGAAGCCATGACCTCTCCATCTCCTTGAAGAAGAGAAGGGAATGGAGCAATGGATAGTGCCCAGCAACCAGCTTTGCCTTGTATGGACACTGGCAGGCAGCTGGTGATGCCTCGGGAATGTGATGAGGCAGGCAAGGAGGGAGAGAGAGAGAGAGAGAGTGAGTGAGAGAGAGACACTTAATGCGCTGGTGGAAAAGCGAGCTGGGGTGCATGGGGACATCTAGGGTTACCATGCCTTGTCTGATGAAAGGGGGACAGGCAAAGCAGAAATACACACTGGGATGTTGTCTCTTAGAAGCAGAGGGGAAAAAAAATCCTACCACACCTGCGTCCTACATTCTTCAATTTTGACCTACCCAAAGCATACCCTTGACAACCATCCACTTCTGGGGAAAACAGGGATATTTTGAAGATTCCCCCATGCATTTGTGAGCAATATCTATCAATTTAAGGTCCATATGCAATAGGTATCTATCTGGTAATTGAGCAGTCTCATAAATGGCTTTAGTATGGCATAGGTTTGTGTTTGTTAAATTGCTTTACTGGGAAGGATTTTTTGAGGAGAATAGTAAGGTGAGAGAAAAAGAAAACCAGGGTACATCTTGAAGGGGTGTGGGGTCAAGGGGGCTGGAGAATTCCAAAATTATTTCTGATTGAGCAGGGAAAAATTGGATTTTTCTCAATGGAGCAATTTTGTCACCACAAGAATTAAACCCCAAAAACCATATTTAAGTGCTAAACAGGAGAGCTTTACGCAAATGCAGATGAAAAATTTCCCTCTTCTGATTTCAGTTGCTCCAATTGATTGCTTCTGCCATTTACATTGTGCCTCAATCATGTTACCTAGAGAAAAAAGATTTTCTGCAAGATAACCATATCACAGTAAATAAACCAATGTGATGATACTTTTTAATGAATTCATCTCTCTCTATTCAATTAATGGAGATAAGCCAAAACATACATTAAATGTACCAGCAAAAACTGATCAATCATCTGCATGTAATTATAGCTACCTTTAGCAATATAATTTTTGAAATTTAATTGATGGAATTGCTTGCTGAATTAATAAAAATATTTCTCAGGAAAAACAGGTCTGACAGAATAGATTCAAACTGCAAGGAAGAAAATGTTCTTAAAACTGTATAATACAATATTATATGCATAATGCAAAAGTACCATATTATGAGAGATTTAAATTACTTAAGTCATTTTCTTGGGGGCAATCTTAAAGAACTTTGTGACATTTATTTACAAACAGACATGTATAGAATTCTGCTATTAAAATCCTTCTCCCTGCTATCTGGTTCCTCATGGTCAATATGCTTTTGAAAAATGGAGAACTCCAGAATTCATAAGCTCCATATTTACAAAAGGCAAGAATGAAATGTTTTGCCACCTTAATTTATTCTTTCTGTGAACAAAGCTTAACCAAATTGAATAAAATCTTCATTAGAGTCATAGACCAGCGTAAGGTAAAGCTTACCATTGGCTGAGCAGAGAATCTTTTTAAAATGCTAAAAAGACACTTTGCTTCTCAGGACTATTCAGACATATGTTTTATCATTGTTGCCTTGAGCAACCTGATTAAAAAAAAAAATCCTAGGAGATAAATATTAGTATATTTATTTCTGAATTGTAGTGGTGTAGGAAAAAAATGAGAATTTAATATATATAGCTAATTTCACCCACTGAAATGCCTGCTTCAGAATTTGAACCCCAGTAAGATTTTTTTCTCATTCAAGCTACTTTCAGTTCGGTACAAATACTGTAATGCTCTTTGTCTTTAGACCAATGTTTCTCAACTTTAACAATTTTAAGTTATGTGGACTTTAACTCCTAGAATTGCTGGTTGGGAAATTCTGGGAGTTGAGTCCACATATCTTAAAGCTGCAAAGGTTGAGAAACACTGATCTAGACTGTAAAAAAAAAAGAAACCATTCTGATGATCCTGGTTAACTGAGTTGTTTGATGTAGTCTCCTGTCCATAAAGTGTTCAGCTTTGGCACTTGTCTTCTTCTGCCCTCCAGTGGACGCCATCACTTTTATCTCCTTAATATAGAACTTGGGTCAATGGATCTCTAGCCTTTCTGACCCAAGACATTCTGCTGTCTGAAGCAAAATATAAGGTAGCTTGCATGCCTTAGAAACCATCTGGATTGGAAATTGAATTTCATCTGAGGACAGTTGTCTACCAAGGCAGACACGTAGCCTGGAATAAACCTTCGTCTTTGACAGAAAGGAATTGACTCCATCATGGCCTGAGACAAACTTTTTGTTTTGCTTACAGGAAGGGCTGCCAATACCTTGGTTCATAGTGAAGGGAAAACTTATACAACGTCCTTATCTTAGTTCCTAGTGCAATCACTTGTAGGTTGAGAAATTGACATCACATGCTTCATGATGTTGCCCTACAATTGTCACACTTTAAAAACTATAGGCCATTTGTACGATAATATGACTGACACAAATTATGGCATTTGCACAATGATATCATGAAGTGAATGGCATCATTGCAGCATCTACTGGAAAGCTAGGAGTCCTGGTGATGGTTTTGGTTACCGCAATACATAAATAGGCTGAAATCAATTTATTGTGCAAACTCAGCAGGGTTACTTTGTGACTTAGTGATTGGACATATACTGTATACAAAATCTGGTTAGGGAATTAGCCTGTTTTCTGAGTTTACATAGTATAGTGATCTATAAATTAACTAAATGGATTGGGGTTTTCATAACATGCTAAATCTGAAGAAACATCCTAAGGTTAAAAATTACTCAGGTTTGGAAACTTACTTTTATGCTACCATTAGATTTTTATTTATACTAGCCCAGAAAATTGGATTAATTCAGAAAATTGTGGTTTATTTAGCTATGGCTTAGCACATACTCAATAGCAGGTGTTTTAATTTTTTTACATCAAACAATAATGACTGTTCTATATCTAAAACTGGAGGGTATTCTTTTTTTCTTCTCCAGTTGGTGACAAAGTCCCAGCTGATATCCGTATCATTTCCATCAAATCCACCACTCTGCGTGTGGACCAGTCTATTCTGACAGGTAAGGAACTTATACACAATATTAGCAATAAATAAATTCTGCCTATAATATAATGGGGGAAATGTAAAAAGAAAGGGAGGAGGAGGGAATAACAACAGAGACAATGTTTTTAAATCTCAGCCAATCAGTGAAGATCTGGAGAAGAATCTATATTTTAAACCAGTCTGTAAAGGAGAAGGATAGGACTATATAACAATTATAGACATTTTCTTTATTTATTCATTTATTTATTAGAATTTGTCAAACAACAACGAAAACATGAATTCAAGAATAAAAAATGCAATGACAGGGACAATAGGCACATTAGTGCACTTATGCACGCCCCCTCTACTGACCACTTAGGTATGATGTAAGGTCCATGGATTCTATGAATAAATCTGTGGTTGGGAAAACGTGCCTTGGTTTTCCATTGGTATAGATAGATTTGGGTATGATCTATGCCTATGATCTCTGACAGTGTTGTTCAACCTTGGCTAGTTAAAGATATGTAGATTTCAAGTCCCAGAATTCACTAGCCAGCTTGTTGGCTCAGGAATCCTGGAACTGAAGTCCACATAACTTAAAGTACCCAATGCAATGGGTACTGAACTATGCAATATGTAATGCTTGCATTCAGTCAGGCCATCCCAGTGGTGAAATTCAATTTTTTTACTACCAGTTCTGTGGACATGGCCACAGGATCAAACATCACCAAGCACAGAATTAAACTTCACCAAAGTTACAATGTAATAAGGGGAGAGGCAGTTTCTGTGAGCAAGGCAATAAAGATTAGGCTAGAAACAACTGCCTTATTTACAGGATTAACCCTGTAAAGTTAATTTAATTTAATGGGAAAAAAAAACAAAAGGAGATTTCTTCTAATAACCAGTTCTATAGAACCAGTGCAAACCAGCTGAATTTCACCTCTGGGTCATCCTGACCCTGTTTTGTATGAAGCAAATGGTCTGACCCTTTATATCTCTATCCAGGTGAATCTGTCTCTGTGATCAAACATACTGATCCTGTCCCAGATCCCCGGGCTGTAAATCAGGACAAGAAGAACATGTTGTTTTCTGTGAGTATTACTGACAGAGCTGAAGATGTAAAGCATTCTCTGATCCAAATAGTACATGGCAGGGATATTAATGGGACATTAAGTACTATCTTCCACTTGTCTTTATTTGGTAATGCAGTGGGATAAAGGATCAGTTGAATTTCTGTAGAGATTCTCAGTTATCCAGGTCATGGTTGTCCTCAAAAGTGCTTTTTCAAAGGCAACTGGACTTCATTTTTTCTCTGAAGACATTTTTCATCCAAAAACTTTCTTCAGTTCTGAACTGAAGAAGTTTTTTGGGATGAAAAGCAAAATGTCTTCAGGGAAAAAACAAAGTCCAGTTGCCTTTTGAAAAAGCACTTTTGAGACAATCAGGTGGTATCGTTTTATTTGCTTTCCCTTGCTCTCTCAAACAGCAATGCAATTTAGCTAATATTACATTTCACTTTTATTTCCCTTATAGATAACTGGGGAGATCGGGGCAAAAAGATAAGCTTGTAAATTCCATAATTTTATGCTTCCTATTAATAACATTTGACTGTCAGAAAGTGTGATATGATACAGCCAAAATTTTGAATATGGTTGCAAGTCATATACAACTAGGAAGACATGGCAAGTGTAAGCTAATCAAATGATTGACTGTATGCTATCAATCGTTGTTGACTGAGTGACCACACAGGAAGATTTTATCCATGACGATCTGTCCCCAAGTTGGTCCTTATTTAATGTATAATGTTCCAGTCATTATTTTTTTTTTTGAAAAGAGAGAGAATGAGCGTGCTATAGATGTAGCACAGACATGTTCATTACTGCCATGCGGACTGGAGACCTTGGATTTTTAAGAAAGGAAACAATGTATTTATGCAAGATTGTACATAGCCATATTTGCAGCCTTGTTTATCTAAAATAACTTAGTTTTGGCTACCCATTATATATTGAATGCCACTTTCCTTTGTTGACTTTAATCTGTCCTGTTCCTCTTCCTCTTCGTCTTCAAACCCACTCCAGGGTACCAACATTGGTGCCGGCAAAGCTGTTGGAATCGTCATCGCCACAGGTGTGAGCACTGAAATTGGTAAGATCCGCGATGAAATGGCGGCCACAGAGCAAGAGAAGACGCCATTACAGCAGAAACTGGATGAGTTTGGTGAGCAGCTGTCCAAAGTCATTTCCCTCATCTGCGTGGCTGTCTGGCTCATCAACATTGGGCATTTCAACGACCCCATACATGGCGGCTCCTGGATTCGCGGCGCCATTTACTACTTCAAGATTGCCGTTGCCCTGGCTGTGGCTGCCATCCCAGAAGGTCAGTTGAGGCCATTCCAGGTTCCCACAACCACCTGTCTAGGCTTAATGAATGCCGGCAAATTTCTTTCTTTTTTTAAATAGCTTTTGCTGCCATCGTATTTTTGTGCTTTCATTTTCTTCTGCACTGAACATATGGTGCACTGAACTCTGGAAAGGAGTTGGAGTCCAGCCCTTTAGATGTTAACTCATACTATCACAAAGCCCTAAGTTATCTGTGACCAGATTTATACTTTGTGCAAACTCTCATAGTTGCATGTTGGTTTATTGAAAAAACCCTGCTGTAGTTTAATAATACATAATGCTGAGCTATAAACACTGATTTACAAATTTATAATTTGAAGTTATAATATACAGGTAGTCCTGGATTTGCAACAGTTCACTTAATGACCATTAAAAATTACAACGGGACTGAAAAAAATGACTTATGACCATTTTTCACACTTCCGACAATTGCAGTACCTCCGTGATCAATATTCAGATGCTTTGGCAACTGATTCAAATTTATGATGGTTGCAGTGTCTTGGAGTCGGTCATGTGATCACCTTTTGCAGCTTTCTGACAAGCAAATGCCAATGGGGATAACCAGATTCATTTAGTAACCATGTGACTAACTTAACAATTCATTTAACAACTATGGCAAGTAGTAATATGGGACAAACCTCACTTAACACATGTCTCACTCAGCAACAAAAAAATTGAGCTCACTTTAGTGTCGCAAGTCAGGTATACCAGTAGAAAAACCAAACTGAATTGAGGTAGCACAGAGCATCCTGGCAGCTGAAAGGACTTACAATCACCTTGCAGATTTGCTTTCTGGTACTTTAGTTTGTTCTAACTACCCAGGCCCATTCTGGCAGTCATTTTGGGAGACTGACGGAGAGGAGGGTGTTTCTTAAAATGCAAATGTGTCTACCTGCCTCCCCACACCCACCCATAAGCTAGGTTTTCTGGTGATCTAACTACAGTAATGTTGTATCTCTTGGCCTTTCAACACAGGGAACAACAAAATTAAGACCTCTTTTCCAGTCCTTCTACTACAATATTGTTACTCTGAGATTTTAGAGACTATTCGGATCCAAAAGTATTTCTTGTACTGTTGGCCTATGACACATTGTTACATTTCTCATTAAAGCCTTAGCATTCTTTGTTGCAAATTAGAATCCAATAACAGGAGTTTCTCAACAATATCTGAAAAAAAAGTACAGTTATGATACTAAGGGCCAAAGGATTTGTTGTGGATTTGTTTGAACGTGACTTGAATTCCCAAGCTTATCTCTTTGCTCCTTCCTTTTCTTCCTCCTCAGGCCTTCCCGCTGTCATCACGACCTGTCTAGCTCTGGGGACTCGCCGTATGGCCAAGAAAAATGCCATTGTCAGAAGCCTGCCCTCAGTGGAGACCTTGGGCTGCACCTCCGTCATCTGTTCCGACAAAACTGGCACCCTGACTACCAACCAAATGTCAGTTTGCAAGGTGAGCTGAAGGTGGATGCCAGAACTTTTCTCATCTAGAGTCTGTTTTGGGCATCTCATCTTCATTCTTATTGTCTCTCCCTCCCTCCCTCCCGTCCTTCCTCTCTTTCTCTAGATGTTTGTTGTGGACAAAATAGAGGGAGATTTTTGTGCCTTGAATGAATTCAATATCACTGGTTCCACCTACGCCCCCGAAGGAGAAGTGTAAGTACAAATGTGAATCCTAACAAAGCCAACATTTAAAATTTTGTTTTTGTAGATTTTCACAGATACAGGTATGCAGGTCTAGGTCTGTTTAGGTCTTTTTCCATGTAAGTCTGAGAGTATCTTTGCAATGTTTCAGCGAGGTCCCACCCGCCATCTTCAGGCTGCTGCCTTCGTGCCAGAGCAAGAAGTGTGTTATACACACACACACAC
>JAEANM010003623.1:0-22076 GCA_017656035.1 Myanophis thanlyinensis
CCAATTTATATTAGTTCACACAAACACACCATTCTCCTATTCTGGCCTGGCCCCTCTGTCAAATTTTAGAAACCATTATGGCCCGCAAGTCAAAAACTTTGCCCACCCCTGCACTGGAGGCACAAGATTACCAGACAGAATATATAATTTCAAACTACTTTTCCAAGATTCATCATGTACTGCATTGCATATAGCATCTTAAGACAAAATATTAGAAAAAACACCACTTTCTAGAGCACACCAGTTTAAATCACTTTTGAGCTGCCTCACCTTTGGGAGAATCTTGATATGCGTTCACAAAACATATTACAGGTGTTCCTGTGATGGAACAAAGAGATTATACAGATTTGTTTTTAATCTACATTCCCTATTTACGTCTATCTAAAATTCAAATTAGTAAAGCAGCTTTCCTTAAACTAATGCTATCCAGCAATGATGGATTAAATTTAGGCATTTTAGGCATTAGTCCAGCACTTCTATAGGGAATAAGATTTAAAAAGGCTGCTATGAAATATTATTTCCTGTAACTATTTGTTGAGCAAACAACTTATGATGGATTTGGACAGGTGTGGCAAAAAGAGGACTGTGTTATATTAATCTTTTGTCAGCCAATTGTTATACTAACCTTAACAGCTATATAAATTAATTAACAAGCATTCCAATCACAATTTAGTGCAGCTGATGAAACTATAGTAAAATGATCTCTTTGGATATAGTGCACATGTTTAGGCAGGTCAGTCCTGATGCTTTGTGGGCAGTACATTAAGTTTAATCTTGTTTAAACTTGTTATACTTGATCACCAAAACTATGCAGTTCCTATTTTAAGGTAAATGTTACACCTAAAATTTGGCATAGCATCTGTTTGGACCATTTTAACATTTCCAAATATCCTGATGCCAAGAACCCTATACTAATATTAGTAGCTGCTTTAAAATAATCACTACTGTACGTGCCCTACAATTAATTACTAAACCAGCATAGTGGAAAAAAGTATGCATAATTTACAGCAAAAAAGAAATCAACCTATAATTGCTAAAGCAGAAGAGGCAGTATCATTGACTTTTGGGAATTGGAGTTCTATGAGTACATTGGATGTATTTAGGTTATTGCTTCTATTTTAAAAAAAAAAAAACACATTTCTGATATGGATATTCTGACATCAAGTTTTGCTAACGTACTATGTGGAAGGGAGTTTGGGGATACAACTATGTAGATATGTTTAAAATAAATAAAATTTATATGTACCCATTCTTGATCTACAGCTTTTTTCAAATAAGTTTTGAATAGTGTTGGGATTTTTTTTAAATACACTAATCTGACAACATTTACATTTTTTCCTCTGACATTCTCCCTAATCTATTTCAAATTTTGCATTATCCTGTGCATGGTTATAAGCACAATAATCACTTCAAGGAAATTTATATACACAGAGGTCAAGTGTTAAATTCATTCTGATACTGAAAATTATAAACTTTTTTAAGAACCTATTTTTTTAACCTATAAAAGCAGCTTTTACCAGACTGCTTATTTAAACGTGTTGAAAGAAATCTGGAAGATTGACATTAGCCAAATAAAGAGTTATTTTTAAAGACGTAAAAATAGTATTGTATTAGGAACTACTAATACTACTTACTCAATGAGCAGAGGAATAATTGAATATTGGTTCAAATTCATGTTTCCCAAAGAGAATGAAGGGACATGTTTCTTGGTATGCTGGAATATTGTTTCTCAGCCCCAACAACTTTCAACTGGCTGGGGAATTCTGGGTTGAGGTCCACACTTCTTAAAAGCCACCAGTGTTGAGAAACTTTGCTCTAGTACTTTGCTCACAGGGGAAAACTTCCCAGAACAGGTAGATGTACAGAATTAAGAGTTAGGTAGCAGAAAAATTACATGGGGAAAAAAAGCTTACCATCATAAAATTACATTTTATAAACAAGGGAGTACTCCTATGTACCTACTGCTAAAACAAACTAAATTTATGAAAAATTTGGATAAGGAGAATAGAGAGTTGCTGATGTTGTGTGGAATCCTGACAGCTATTTCTAGAGAAGTGGAATACAAGTAGATATCTAATTCTCCACTTACCTAGAATATAGTTGGAACTGATAGCTCTAAAAACAGAGATTGCCTCTACCTCAAGCCGTAGATCTTTGAAACTGTAGAAGACTACTTTAATTGAAGTTACAGACAGTGAAACTTCACTATATTTCATAGTAAAAAAAAGTTAGGGCAAAAAGAGCCAAATTTTCTATAACAATATTTGTTTAAAATTTAACTTTTAAGCAATCCTGCTGTAAAAAACAGCATTTAATCAATCCTTTTACAAGTCCACTACTCAAAGTATATGCTAGGATTCCTTTATAAATTTGTCTGGGATTTTATTTTTTTGTATGTGTGGATTCACTGTAAAATACAAATATGTAAATCGGATCTTGTATCTTTGTTATTTCAGATCCCTTTATAGTTAGCATACTCCAATGCCTGCATAAAGCAATTCTGATTGTTCCCAACATAATGTATTCGCATACAATCAGTAGTTTTTCCTGGCTTGATGCTAAATGCTAGCTATGAATAATGAAAACTGATAGATTAGGAAAGGTTAATGTAAGGAAGTGCAACCTTGATTCTAATTTTAGAGAGAAAACAATAAGAAAACATTCTTGGAATATTGTATGGTTTGCTAAATAAATTAGTTCTTTCCTAATACTATTACTAGCTGCATCTGTTTGCTATCTATAGCTAAATTACTGCACATCAATAGGTAAAGTTTTCCTACCAAGTTGAAAAAGAGGGCTTCATTATATTTTGCAAAAACTACAGGGAAATAACACATTAACAACATCACCCAAGGCTGTTACAAATTGCTAGACTTCAAAACAAATTGCTGGGTACAAATCAACGTAGCATTATTTCTCTCACTGTAAAAGCAAAAAAATATTGACTCAGTTTACACTACTACTATCCAAAATGTGATTGGTTTAATTTTGATTTAGCTCTCAATTACTCTGGATTGTAGACCATGGTTTATAACTTAGTGTGATGTGTGAACTGGGTCAACTGTGGCTTATTCAACAAACATGACCCAAAAACTATTATGATACATGACCGAGGACACTTCAGAAACTCACTGAACACTCAAACTTCACCAACAGGTCTTACATGTTGATGCCATTCCGTATTGTGAAACAAATATTTTCAGAATGTTAAGACATCACCCACATAATCTGCCTACAGGAATATCACAAGATGTGCTTATAATCAGAAAAAAAGCACACCCATGACAACATCTACACACAGAATAACATACATGTAATTTAGCCAGGGATTGTCTTAGTTCCTTCTTCTGGAATAACTTGGAGTGAGTCCAACTCCAATTTGAAATATATGCTGTACCTATGAAAAGTGCCTTGAATTATTGTAAGATTAAATTAATTCCTATACAGCAGGTATACACTCTTCAAAACTAAAGTCTTCTTTGAGTTAAGCTTAATTCCTGTTGACTTCATGTTTAATCATGTTCTGTTTAAACATGGATTTCAGAGAGTTTGGGATAGCAATTTAAGAGCAATTGCATATTTAAGCATCATTTGGTAACCACAGGAGACCAGGAACAACAGGCCTGACAACCTCAAAATTCCAAATTAGCATGTGTAGATTGGCTGTACCCAATATAGGAATCAATCATTATCATTATGATTAGTGTCTTTACCACAGAACAAAACAACAACACAATAATTATAAATAAATGTAATAATATTAGTGCACAACCCAGTAAAGAATTGGATTGGGATAGGACCATGGTACTTTCATTCAAAATAATTTAAATAAGAGGTAGCCTAGAATTGTCAGCTAAATAAGAATAGGTAAGAACAACCAGATTCTACACAAATACAGAAATCAAATAAAAGTTCTTTAAAAGGGGTTTAAAGACTATAGTGACAAAGGGAGGAAGGGAACTGATTCTGGAGTCATTGGCCCAGGTTCATCAAGACTCAGAAGCTGGAGACCAAGACTCCTGGAGCAAGAAAATAAAAATGAATAGAATTTTAGGAAGAAATAAGAGTAGACTGATATGGCGGGATGTGGAAGGGTGGGTGACCAGATGCCCCAAACACACGCACTTGTATTTAAACAGCTGTGATCTGAATAGAAAACAGTAAATAATCCTATGTTGTACTGAGACATAAGCCTAATGTGAAAATCCAGAACAGTCTATCAATAGCAGCCTCCTGAAAATTATTCTCAATGTTAATATGAGATAATCATGTACCAATTATGCTACAGTCTTTTCCATCAGAAACCTTCAAATCTAATGAATACTCATCTAATTAAAATGAGTAATCCTGGCTGTAAAATCAGTACAAAATCAGCTGGTCATCAATCAAAGCCCCAAGAGTGCAGCTGAAGAAAACCAGAGGAGTTTGGGAGCTCTGAAGACAAATATGAAGAGGCTAGGAAGGACAATCAGACCAAAATACAACAATCTCATTCTTGTTGCTGTTCAGTTTAAATTGGTAGAAGAACATCCAAAAGGAAATGCCACATAAGACTCAAGTATTACCAGAACAACACACACACCTTTCTCAAAAGACCATCACTTGACCCAAGTAATCTGGACAGGTTTTGTCCAGTCTCTAATCTTCCCTTTCTAGGGAAAGTGGTGGAGAGAGTGGTTGCATGACAACTTCAGAGAATCTTGGATGAAGCAAATTACCTAGACCCCTTTCATTGGGGTTCATACTGGGTTTTGGAACTGAGACAGCATCAAGCACACCCATCCCTCCTGACTCTTCTTGACCTCCCAGCAGCATTCGATACCCTTAATCATGGTATCCTTCTGGGCTAGCTACAGGAATTGGAGGTAGGCGGCACTGTGTTGTACTGGTTTTCCTCCTTTCTCCAGGCCAGTTCCAGTCAGTGTTAATAGAGGGAGAGAGATCATGGTCCATGGCCCCTACTTTGTGTAGCACCTCAGGGTTTGGTTCTCTGTCCCCTTCTCTTTTACATTCAGATGAGGCCACTGGATGAGGTAATCCATCAGTCTGGGATGAGATATCATCCACCGGCAGATGACACCTAGATATATTGTATATATCTACCCCAGCCCCCTAGAGTGATGCCATGGACATCCTATCCCAATATCTGGAGGCTTTGGGGGACTAAATGGGTCAAAATGGGCTCCAACTCATTCCCAGCAAGACAAGAGTGGCTGTAGTATTTGGACCCTCCAGAAACAACGTTCTTCCATCTTCAGTTCTGAATGAGGGTTGCACTACTCCAGACAGATTCAGTGCACAGTCTGGGGATCCTCCTAGATTCACAGCTCCTGCTCAAAGATAAAGTAGCAGCCATGGCTAAGAGAGTCTTTGCATCCCTTTAGATGGTGTGCCAGTGCACGTTATTGGAGCAGGAGCCTTCCACACAGTGAATCATGCCCTTGTAACTGCTCGTTTAGACTACTGCAACACACTATCTGAGGCTGCCCCTAAAGAGCATTCAGAAACTTCAACTAGTGCAGAATGCAGCTGTGTGAGTACTAAGTAATGTCAGATATAGAGCATACGTAATATCACTGCTGCAGGAGTGATAGAATCTTATGCAGGATCTTATGATGAGTACATTGGTTACTCATAAGTTTCCAAGTGCACGTCAAGGTGCTGGTTGCTACATGATTTGGGACCAGGCTACCTGAAATATCACCTTTTTCCAAAGTGAAAGGGAAGACTGGAGACTGTCAAACTTGATCTGGTAGAATGGGCAGATCCCATCAGCCAAAGGCCATATGTGGTGCTAGCAGGGACTCCAAGACAGACCTTTTTTGCAGTAGCTCTGCCTTAATGGAGTAACTTCCCCATGGAGATTAGAATGGTCCCAACCTTGTTGTCTTTTTGTAAAGCTCTAAAAATCTGGCTGTGTTCAAGAGCCTGGGATGCTGAAATGTGCTAAGGCCCCTGTTTCCTGGCTTTATGGTTAATTGGCCAAGTATCTTGGTTGCTATGCATATTTATTTTGAATCTTTTTATTTAGATTTCTATTGTTTGTATTGTTTAAAAATGTTTTTATTGTTTCAATTGTGTATTTTTTTCAATTATAAGCCACCCATTGACTGAAGTGGGTGAATATAGAAATTGAATAAATAAATAAAAATTATATTGAAAGCTCAGGACAAAAAGTACTAAGACTAATCCTGACAGACAACTACTACAAAGGAATACCTCCTTGTAGTAAACACAGTTCTCCACGCTTCCCTTTCCTAAACCAACAATCTAGAAAAACATGTCCAACTAAATATGTTTCTGAGTTTATTTAAAAGGCTGTATACGTGAAGAAAAAAACATTTCTTACAGTTGTACTAGATAAATACAAATGAAGATAAACTGTAAACGCAGGGGAGAATATGAAACTGGCTCTTTAAAGAATATGATTAATCCAAGTTCTTAACAGCAATAATTAAGTCTCATGTAAAGCAGGCGTTTAATAGTTATTTCATGGTATTATGTTGTCAAGAAGCACATTTAATAAGTACTGCGAAGATGAGATTCTTATGATGAGGAGTATTAAAGAACAGGTTTGGTGGAATATCCTTATCTCATCTTCAGCATCTTCCTAATGCTGCAGTTAAAACATTTCAATATTAACTTTATTAAGTCACGCAGTATCTTTCAGTGAAGAACAATAATTCAATTTCTGCATACAATACTTAATTGCACAAAATGTTTATTATATTAGAAAACTATATTTGTTCAATTTACTTTATCTGTTAAACCAGGGGTGTTCAACCTTAACAACTTTAAGAGGTGGGGACTTCAACTCCAGAATTTCCCAGGCAGCATGGCTGGTTGGAGAATTCTGGGAGATGAAGTCCAGAGGACTTAAAGTTGTCAAAATTGGACACCCCTGTGTTAAACATTATTTGAATTGAATAGGTTTTGAATGCATTCAATATTTCAACATACTCTTTAAATATTTTTATTCATAATAGGAGTAAAATAGGGGGAAATTATTATTTCAATGGTGTAGATTTATATAAATGAATAGATTTGTACAAATTGCTCAAGTAAGATTATTTAAAACAGCTATAATACTGACATAAGATTACTGTTTAGTTCTTTGGTATTATTAACTGATGGGTTTTTAGAATGCAGCAATTTGATGTTTCTTCAAAATCTAGTATTACAATGGACAGTGAGGAAACACTAGCTAAATACACACAGGTAGTCCGCGACATTAAAATTCAACATTCAACTCGACACTCAAAATTACAATAGCACTGAAAAAGTGACTTATGTTTTTCACACTTGTAATCACTACAGCATCCCCATGGTCATATGATCAAAATTCCAGACATTTGATAACTGAAAAGTGCAGTATTCCAGGGTCATGTGATCATCACCTTTTGCAACCTTCTGACAGACAAAGTCAATAGGAAAGTCACACTTAACCATTTGCTAACAATCACAGTGATTCATTTAACAACAGTGGCAAGAAAGATTGTAAAAACAGGGCAAAACTCGTAACAACTATCTTGCTTAGTAACAGAAATTTTGGGCTCAACTGTGGTCATACATTGAGGACTAGTTGTATTTATACTGATGGTAAATTAGTGAGTTGGCCATTTTTATTTTGCACTCATATGACTACTATAATACATACAAGACAAAATCATCTTTATCTTTTGCATAATACGCTAGGACTTTGTATAAAATCTACTGAAATAAATTTTGTAATCATATGAACTTTATATAGCTTTGCATAAGCTCCTTCATACAATCTTTTTGTACTAATTTTCCTAATTAGGAGAAACATGAACTGTTAAAATTATTGTATGACACCTTATCCGGAACATAATTATAGACAGAATTCAACTTAGCACCAAAATATAGCCCAACATTTCTGTTACTGAGATATTTAAGTGAATTTTGTCCCATTTTACAACTTTTCTTGCCACAGTTAAGTGAATCATTGCCGTTAAGTTAGTAACATAGTTAAGTGAATATGGCTTCCTCATTGACATTACTTGTCAGATGGTCACAAAAAGTGATTACATGATCCCCGAACACTGCAACTGTTACAAATATAAGGTAGTTGATCATGTGATCATGGTTGCTGCACTTGTCATAAGTGTGAAAAATGGTCATAAGTCACTTTTTTCAGTGACATTGTAACTTTGAATGGTAACTAAATGAATTGTTGTTAGTCAAGGACTACTTGTAATTTGAATTGTCTCATAAAAAACATCCAAGGAATTAGAATCAATTTGTCTTATAATTTTAAGTAATTATATTTTTATATACATAATTATGTCATTTACTAAATACTGTACATACTTTCAATGGGTACAGTTTACAATTTATCATGTACCTTCAGCAAGTAAGCCTTTGAAAACCTCAGTATTGGATCAATAAACACATGTTTTTACATCTCAGTGCTAAGCTATAAACCATGGTTTACAAATTACAAAGCCTCAATTTAGGCAACATTCTAAGCCACAATTTGTTTATTGATTTTGGCTTAGCATGTTGTATGAACCAAATCAACAGAAATCATGAAAGACAAAGGTTTCATAGCAGTAAAGTAATATAGCCAGCATACATTCTAGATAATCAGATATAATCATAGGACAGCAGTATTGTATATTTAATCATTTATCAACAAAAGATGTAATTGCATCATCCTAAAACATTATTCCATGGAACAAAACCAATGCAGAGCAGAAGGAGAATCACAGTGCTACATGTTCTGAAGTCTTCCCATTTCCAGACAATAAAGACCCACCCATATCTTTGTAACAGAAAGTAAAACCATAGTATTACACAGCAGTGTGTAATTAGTTAGAACAACAGAGCCGCTCCACTTCTTTTACATAAGATACTACTACTGAGTGTATCACTAGAAGCAAAATTTTATATATTTCCAAATAAAACTGTCAAGCACCCACTTCAGAGGAAGCCAATTTAGAACCAGTGACTAGGAAAGGAAACTGGCTGGTTTTGACAAGTCCCAAAACACATCAAGGTTTACAAAGTCAACTTCACCTCCCTGCCTTTTTTCCAGATATTGCATCGCACAAGATTTCATCAAAGGAAACAGCCAGAGGCTTGTTATGGGTAATCCTCAGAAGTGTCAAGAAATAAACACGGGGAAGGAAAACGAGTGCCTCCATGTTACACTTACACACTCCCGAAGGAGAGGACAGGTGTGAGAGACTGAATATGATGATGATGCTGCCCGGAGGAGAACTTCAGTGGAGAAAACAGGGCTCTGCCAGTCTTTCACGTGTCTATTTGACAGGTTGTCAGAACAGAGGGAAACGGGCACCCCCACGCAAATGGGCAATCCCAGCTTGGGCTTCTGAGAAGCTGCACTTCCCGCCCCGATTCCAGAGGAAAGGAAGGGGCTGCTTAGCCTAGCGATGGGATTTGCTTAGCCGAGTCTTCGGAGGCCAGGTGAGCCGCCAGGTGAGCCAAGAAGACGCCTTTCTTAAGAGGAACTTGGTCCTCTCCCCTTCGCCGGGGAAAGCAACCCTACCAAGCCACGGGAAGGGAAATTCAGTGCAAAGGAACCCTTCTCCCCCCTACCCTCAACCTCACGAAGCTGGAAAGGTAGAGGACTCCGCGCGCGGGGCGGGGGAGGGAAGAGCTGCAACCCACTCGCCCCTTCATTTTGCACGGCAGAGGCGCCGGGTTCCCCGGGTGCGAGCTGTCATCGCTCCGGCGTTGCAAAATAGGGGAGACCGACCGAGGGTTTTCGGCCTCCGCGACGGATGCGGCACTTGCTTTCGGACTCCCCACCGCCCGGCCAACCTCCCCCCGCCCGGCGCTCACCTCAAGGTGGGTCCCACACAGGCCGTCTCCGTACTCTCAATCTCCTGCAGGATCCGCTCATGCTCCGGCAAGCTCTCCGCCATCTTGCCTGGGAAGGGAGGGTGGGAGGGAGACGGAGAGACAAGCCAAGGGGGCGGGGCGGGGGCGGGGCCACCCCCGTTGCTGAGTCGAGGGGAGCGAATCAGCGAGGAGGGCGGGCGCCCTCGACCTTCAGAGAGGCTGGTGGCCTCCAGATGTGTCAAACTACAATTCCCATGTTCCTTGTAGTCCGGAACACTTGGCGGCGGGGGGGGGGGGGAAGGCTTTCAGTCTGGGTTCTAAAAACACCTGGCATACCTAAACTGTTCTGTGCACTTTTTCCCCCCCTTGGAGTGAAAAGTGTATAAGACGCTGTTTCTCAACCTTGGCAGCTTTAAGATGTCTAGACTCCAATTCCCAGAATTCCCTAGCCCAGGGGTGGGCAATTATGGCCCCTTCATGACTCGTGATTTCATATGCTGACTCCATTCTTGGTCAGGAATTCTGGGAGTTGAAGTCCACGAGTCATAAAGGGGCCATAATTGTCCACCCCTGCCCTAGCCAGTTGAAGTCCACCCATCTTAAAATTGCCAAGGTTGGCGAGCAATGGTATATAAAGTATCCCGGTCTATTCTCTTCTGGTGTTAAGAGTAGCTTCTGAAGAAAGTCAAAGGCCATTAAGAACTCCAAAAGGAATCTGCAGTTGATGTAATGTTGCTGAAGTTCCAGAGGTATGGAGCATAATACAACATCTGGATAGCCAAAAGTTTTCTACCTTCTGGTTAAATCAGTGTTTCTCAACCTTGGCGACTTTAAGATGTTTGGACTTCATCTCCCAGAATTCCCCAGGAAGCTTTGTTGGAGTCCAAACATCTTAAAGTTGCCAAGGTTGAGAAACACTGGATTAAATTGTATCAGAAGATGTTGCATCAGTCTTGCCTGCTGAACATATCTGAGCAAAGGTGATGAAGTAATTAAAATATTGGAAACACTTTTTTCAAAAATGAGATTCTTTTAATTTTGAGACAACAGCATCTTTTTTTGAAGGAGAAATGTATTCTTGTTTAAAAAGGAAATATACTTAATTTTAAATTAATTTTTGCCTAAAAGTCTATTCTTTAAACATGACCAAAAATAGTATATGTGCTTATTATAACCAGGATGTAGAGCAGAAGTTGGGAAGGCCCTAGGTGGATTTTTTTAAATTATATACTGTAAAGGACTGGGAGAGAAATTAAACTGTCAGTTGTGACCACTGATGACATGATGGTGTGTATTCACTTAGTTATTGGGTGATAATATGGAAGCAGCTGACATTTGCTTTCTTCAGGAGTGTCCAGGAGATGTGGTAAAAAAAAATCAAGGCAGCAGCCATTACAGTGCGATCAAACTCTGCCTGTTTTTTATGTGAATGTTATGTATTGCCTACATAAATAAACAGGCAGAGTTTGATACTATAGCAGCAAGGTGTTTTATGCCCTAAGGTGGAAAGAAAAATATATACATACAATGGAAGAATGGACTTAGAAATTAATGGAGCTAAATGAGATAGCAAAAATGCATGCTACCAAGAGACCATTGATAGATTTCTTACAGGATAAAGACAAGAATCAACTTTTGAGTCTGGGTTTTGAAGATTAGAATGGACTTGACAAGAGAAATATTGTAGCTTTTTAAATATAAGGTTATATACATTTGATATTTGACTATCTTTTTGATGATATTAACAGAACATTTTATGAATACTGAATTTTAGTAAGTTGACTGTTAGTATTTTAAATTATTTTATATATTAGTATTATTTAATAACACTGATTGTATTTGTTGGTTGATTGTATTGTTAATTTATCCGTTCTAAAAGAAAGTTGCTCACCTTTGTTATATTTGTTAGACTTTTTGTGCATTTTTAATATGTTTTATCATTCCCTTTTTATTTTAGTTTGGAATTTAATGTATGATACTGAAACTCAAAGATATTTTTTAAAAAAACCAGAAGCACTACAGTTGCACCATCATTGCCACCATCTTGATTTATTTTTTAGTTTCCCCTTGCAACACACCTGGCCTTTTTCTTCAACCTTTTTAATTTCCCAAACTAGCCTATGACTCTGAAACCCAAAGTATACCCCCTTCCAAGTGCTAAGCTAGTCTAACCCTACTTAGCTGTCCTGCTCTTGACACAAGGTGGATCTTGGAATAAAAACATTGCATGCTACACTTTTCTCTTTATGAAGGGGAAGGCAGACAGTATTTCTTAGAATGCTCTTTTCATTATCTCATATCTCCCATTTTCCACAATCCAGAGCTTTCCATGACCATAGCATATTTTCCTTGAGATGATTATGATGTCTTGTTTTATTGAATTTTATTTACTGTACTTCTACCCTATTTTTCTAATCTTTTTTTTAATATTGGTTCGTCTATTAATAATGGTTTCATTGTGTTTATCTGTACCTTCAAGTTAGTCCAAACTAAGTATAACTGTGGTCCCCAATTTTTTTGGTTCCATGAACTGATGGTGGGGGGGGAGATGGTTATACACTACAATCTAACAGCAATAGTGTTTAGACTCATATACCTCTTTATAGTGCCTTTATAAACCTCTCTAAGTGGTTTACAGTCAGCATATTGCCCCTAACAATCTGGATCCTCATTTTACCCACCTCAGAAGAATGGAAGGCTGAGTCAACCTTGAGCCTGGTGGGATTTGAACTGCCAAACTGTAGGCAATCGACAGTAAGCAAAAGTAGCCTGCAGTACTGCACTCTAACCACGCGCCACCAAGGCTCTTAATCCAGAGCATATGCAAATAAAGCTTTGGGCATTTTCCCCCTGCTTGCATAGCCCAGTTCCTGATGGGCCATAGACCGGAAATTGGCCCATGGACCAGGAATTAGATCCTACAATTTTGAATCAAGGGATCTAACATCTGTCAACTTAAGGAATGCATAAAAAATCCAGGATCCATTATTCTCCTTTGGAAATGAAATTTCCGTGAAGTTTGTATCAGTTTTATTCACAAAGTTGTGGCCATCACAGTGTCCCTGCAGTCACATGACCATTAACTCTCTGCCAGCTTCCCATGAGCAAAATCAATAGGGTAGCCTATTTTGCCTATCTGTTTAGATAAGTAGAGTCTTATTGAAGTTTGTTTGCCACTACAATTATTTTGCTATCTCTGATATATACCCTTTTGAAGTGATCATAGGACCATTTAGCATTGTAGTTCAAGAAAGAAAAAAATGGTCAGCCTAAAATGTAATGTTCATTCTGGTTACATGAGACTACACTACTTTTCTCTCAAAAAATGACCCAACAGGTCACAGGGCTGTCTAGTATTAACTAAAAAGAGACTGGGGTGTGTGTAAGAGTCACAACATCAAATATAAGGTATGAGGACAGAAAGGAATGGTGATCAATGATGCTGGCATTTCCCTACAGCTCCACTTGAGCCAGTCTTCCTATCAAGGAGCTCTTGTTTGAATGACCTCTTGTTCCTCTGGCCAATATAAAGGGATAGGGATGTACCAGGAGGAACTGGCATATCTATCTGGCAGCTAAGCTGCAGCTGGCCCACCTATATAAGGGCCGAGCTGGTCTCCTTCCTGTAATGATATTCTTCCTAAGACCTTTGTCCTCTGCCAATGAATGAAACAGAATGTGCTTCCTTTCCAGGATCAAGACAAATTAGCTCTAATGGTTTGTTCATTTTTGTTTTATTTCATATTGGAATGATATAAAGATGTATAAGCCAATAATATGAAATACATTATCTATGTTACATATATGATTTCTAATTTTGTAAGTATTGTGAGATAGAAACCTTGCAAATAAAGTTTTTGCAACCCAACTTTGCTAACTTGGCTTGCATTTAATCTGGTTCTGTCCAGATGAAGAAAGTGACAACAGAAAGAAACAATTAAAATAAAGTATAAACTCAAGAATGAAAAGCACAGCCACTATTTGGTATAGCTGCAACAATGCTTGATTTGATCAGACTTAAAATGATTAAAATTATTTTAACCCTTTTTCTAATTATAATATATTATTACAGGAAGAAAATTCACCAGGACCATGACTTGGAATAAATATAATTTCCTCAGTAAACTGATACTTAAAGTAACACTGTGTTGTTTTAAAATAGTCTGGCAGGTACTAAAAATAAACTTGAAAGTCATGCCTTGCAGTTTAATATATAAAATGACCATGAAAATACAGATATTTCCTATTTATTTCAGGCTGCTATATCTTAACATATAAAAATTTGCTATTATGAATATCAGAGAATTCTGTACTTTATTCCATGAATTATAATTAGCAGCAGACACAAGTTTTAATTAAAAAAAAGTTATGTGCAGAGAGTGTGATTTAAATAAGAAAAAGGGATAAAATCAGACTTGCATATACTGTACTTCAATCCTACCACAATCTACCATCAGCAAAACTGACTTAAAGAAAAATCCAAATAAAGTCTCAGAGATGAAAGAACAGCCTTTTAAAGTAATTAAACATCAGTATTGTGAACCTAAGGAGAGAAATGAAATTCACTGTAGCCAAGTACTATGTTGCAATTTTGAGGTACAATTTTGAATTAGCTACTTTAGAAACAGGTCTAACCCCCACTGAGGTTAGTAGGAATGATGCAATAGCTCTGCATTTTGTAACAAGAATAAACGAATAAACAAAGTGAAAACTGGAAAAAGGAATCAGCAGAATAAAAGAGTTCTTTACAGTATAGTACTTACCCTAAAGTGATTCCTAAAGGCAACTCCAAGTATTTAATCTCACCAAGGACAGTTTCATATACATTATCTTTGTTTTCTTCCAGATTAAATCCTTGTAGATTGGTTCTTGTTGCCATAATCAAGTATTAAAGGGTTCCAACCACCAAGTGAAGATTCTCTTTTTTTAATATCACAACATTTGTCTTGCCATCAGCAAAGGAAAACAGACCTTTAGTATGACTTGGTAGTCCTATAGACTTTCTCTTATTCACCAATGTGACGGCACAGCTGTTGTTTCTCTTTCCTGACTAGTAACCTTTGGCTTACGGCCCTGTGCTCAAAACCACTCTGCAGCCAAATCTGATACTTGTTTTTAAAAGAATGTAGAATGCATCCATTAAAGTAGTTATTTATAGACATTGGTGTACCGGTAAAATGAAAGTGTTTATGAATTGAAGAGGAAGCAGATGTTGGGTTTAAAAGTAATTACATTTTTAACGTCTGGATAAGTTTTGATTCTTCCTCCATTCAGTTAGATAATGTCACTTTTTCAGTTTTATCCACTAGCTTCAGAGAAAGTCTACAGAAATCAAGACAAGTCATTATTTTAGATATATGTGATTCTAGGCAGTCCTACCACCACTAGGAGGAGCTGGAGATCTCAGGTGCAGCTTCTTGCCTTTAAAAAAAAAGGGGGGGGGGTGTTCGATAAGATCAGTAAGGTAAAAGTTAACTGCTTCCTTGAATTAAGTTCAATCTTTGATGACAAGGGGGGCGAGGAGAGAGAAAGATTTCTTTTTGGGTATTTTCTGACTTCCCAGTCTAGCCTACAGCAGCCCTTTCTGGTCTCCTATTCAAGGTCAAATCAGTTGCATTTCTACACAGCCTTTTTTTTAGTTCAATCAAGATTGATCAAGTGTTTAGCTATTTCGTCCTAGATTAAACTACTCTAAAATTACCCAACTGCATCACAAACTTGAAGTTTTATATTTCTGCTACTCTTCAGAGTTTAAAGCAGACGTGCTTATTTATTTGTTCCAGATGTCTCACCCAAGTGGTAAAATATTTAATTGAACTAGCTACAGTTTTGCAAAACTGTGCACGGCAGCACTATACATTTACCGAGAAGTGTTCCTAAAACAGTGAGAAACTAATGAAGGTTGAGAGCAGCCATCATCTATCTTGGCAGCTTAGAGTCCAGATAATTGGACTTTAACCCGGTTGAGGCCACAGAAGGGAGCTACAGTTCAGAAATCTGTTTATTGATTTGTTTGTTGCTTACATCTACATTATTTTTGGGACCCAGATATAATAATCCCTGGCTTTTTTCAAGAGTGCAGATAGTCCTCAATTTACAATAATTCATTTCAGTAGTAACTGAATTTACAACGGGAAAAAGTGACTTATGACTGTTCTTCACGCTTATGACTACTGCAGCATCCCCATGGTCATATGTTCACAATTCAGATGCACAGCAACTGGCTCATATTTATGACAGTCCCAGGTCATGGGATCCCCTTTTGCGACCTTCTGACAAACAAAGGCAATGGAGAAACCAGATTCACTTAATGACCATATTACTAACTTGACAACTGTTCTGATTCACTTGTGGCAAGAAAAATTGTAAAATGGGGTGAAACACACTTACAAACTGTCTTGCTTACAACAGAAATTTTGGGCTTAATTGTGGTCATGAGTCGAGGACTACCTGTATATGCATAGGATTCAGCTATAAACACTGAACTGATTAACTTACTGATATAAACTAAGAGACCTAAGCATGAGGGGAAAAGTCAAAAAATGTCATGATGGCAGCTGTACTGTACATACTTTCCCATATTGACTTTCTAACCATCTTCCTGCTGATGCCAGGAATGTGGGCTAAATGATTAATGGATATTCCAGGTGACAGAGCAAAGTCTAGCAGGACTAGGATGGATGGCTTGGTTCAGTTGAAGAATCATTTCCTTCCTGAGTTTTTCTTTCTCCCATGGCAATGGAAATCATTCGAGAAACTCCCAGTTGTGCCAGGCTTCTTTTTTAAAACAATGTGAAATGAGAGTTTTTTTCAAATAAACTTTGCAAGACAGCCTAACTTCGGCGGTTGTGTACTGTACACACAACCTGCCACCCCCATGCTGCCTTAGGAAGTACATGCTACAGTCCTCTAAGGCACTGCTCCTTCGGTAAGACAGGCTGGCCTCTTTAAATAATTCACCACTGGATGTCACACAAGCACAGATGAAAGAATTACATCTTGACCATAGTGATTGCAGTCTTAGGACTGTATACAGAAGGTGAGATTTGGCATTAACTAGAAACTTATTTAAAACACCTAACCAAGTTCAATGATGATAAAATCATTAACTATGACCAAGCAATTAATAACAAAGGGCATTACACAGAAGACTGAGACATTCAGAAAAGGGGTATTCTCTGCTTCTACAAAAGGGCAGCTTTGCAGGAAAATGGGTCATTAAAAAGCATTTGTTTCAAGGGTCAGAGTCAGTAAGAATGGATCCTGCAGGTTGGACCTAAGTAGACATTAGGCAAGCAATTCTATTTTATTCCCTTCAGCTCCTTCTAAGCCTTTGGTACATGTCTATTTATCAGATATTTCCAATCAGGATATTCGAGATATATCCAAGTTTGCAAAAAATAGGAACACTACCTTAGTCTCAAATGGATAGTACTGTATGTTCCAGAGAATGAAAGGGATCTAGTTGTTCTTCCTGGCTTTGGCCTGGTTCACACAACTCATTAAACTCATGATGTAGTTTGCCTGGAAAGGAGTTGATAGGTTGTGTGAACAAGTCATTCTGATTTATTTAACAAACTTTTACTGAAGCTTTGCCATCAGGCCATGGTTTATATATTTATTACTACAAATTACAGGTATATTTGACTGGGGTTTTGGGGGGCAGGGCATAATGCACCTGTTGGAAGATTGAATGGACCTGAAAACCAAATAGGAATCTGCTGAACAATACAATCCATTGATCTCAGATCAATCCATTGATCTGACTGATAATCTCAGTCAGTCACACAGTCTTCTCTGGGAATTTAAGGACTTTATTAAGATTAGAAAGATCTAATGAATAACTGTCATATTCATTATCCTGAGCAACTGGAAAGAATATGAGCTCAGTGTATTATTGTTGTTATAACTCTATGCTGACCTGAAATAGTGGATTCCCAACACATCTGAAGATATTAGTTTGCATAATAATTTATTGGCTAGATTCAAATAACATGTTTAATCCTCAACCCAGATTTTAAAAAATCCAAGTGCATAGTTCATATAGCGAGCTTTGCTCAAATAATTTTAACTTTTTATGGCACAGTATAACAGCTTGTTTCCATGGTAGCAGGAAAGGGCAAAAAATTCAAAATGATGGTCATGATCCTATAATCAAAACCATTTTACATGGAGCTTCAGTTGCATGATTGCGACCACAATTTTTTAAATTTCACTTCATCTATGGATGTCCTTCTTTAATTCACACAAGATGATGTATTCTGTGTTTCTGTGCTTTGTGTGCTTGTACCGATGGAGGCTTATTCAATTTCACTGCACACATGTTGTGCATTGACAAAAAAGGATTGAATTGAATTGAATTGAATTGAATGATCTAATGGTCATCCTATTTTAATCTGGTACCTTTTGCTAACCCAGCCACTGAGTGAGTTCAACAGGCCAATATAGATGGTCTTACAACAGTTCATTTAGGGACCATTCAAAGTTACAATGGCACTGAAAAAAGTGACTTATGACCATTTTTCACACTTATAACTATTGCAGCAACCCCATGGTCATGTGATCAAAAATTGGATACATGGCAATTGACTCATATTTATGATTGTTGCAGTGTCCCTGTGTCATGTGATCCCCATCTGACAAGCAAAGTCAATGGTGATTCACTTAATAACTGTATTACTAACTTAACTGCAGTGATTCAATTAACAATTGTGGCTAGCAAGGTCATAAAATGGGGCAAAATTCATCTAACAACTGTCTCACTTAACAACAGAATGTTGGGCTCAATTGTGATCATAAGTCAAGAACTAGCTGTAATTTTTTTTCAGTTTAATCTCTTTCACATCTCCAAAGATGGAAATGAAACTGAGCTATCATTTTCATATCACATCACTCTATATAACTTTGCAATAGCTGTAACAGCTAAATATTTTTGTTGTCCTTAAAATGCATTTCATTTTCCCTAACAGGCAACACACTAATTACATCAAAATACCTGAAAGAGTCAAATTGCTAAATAATTTGTAGAAAGCCTCAGGCATACAAAGGATTTACATACTTTCTGATGGGATCGCTTAATTCTTAAAAACAAAATATACTTTGCTATTGCTCAACAAGAAGAGAAAATCACTTTTTTTCAGAATATACTCAACCCATATTTTAAATAAGTACTGCTGAACCTAGAAAACAAGTTCTAGGTCCAAATCTGATGAACAATTGACATAAATTAAACTATGTCTATAACCATCTGAATTGTTTTTTTACAATTGTAAAAAATGTAAAGGATGCTTTGCAATTGTCTGTGGCTGCTTAACATGCAATCAATTTATATTAATAGCAAAAGCAGATGGATGAATACTTACCTGTTTAGAAAGGAAATGAGACTGCTCAAAAGTTGCAGTCATTTCTATATCCTGGGAGATTTTTTCATATTTTTCCCCATGCTTGCTGGAGAATTCTAGGGGTTGAAAGTTCAGACATCTTAAAAGTTTTCAAGGGTGAAAAATATTTTGATAGGCCTTTCAAAGAAGACATTGCAAACAAGATTTTCTATACCAATCTTAATACAGTTTTTTTTTCAATATTTTTATTAAATTATAAAACTATTTACATAGTAACAAGCACTTTAACCACACCGTGACAAATATATCTTATAATTATTTACAATCCTTATATTACATTCCTATATTTATGATCTATCCATTTGTACAGATTATTCCAGACCACGTAATATTCTTTTTCCTCTTTTCCTTTCATTTTTAGCGTTGGTCTGTCCATTTCTGCGCATTCAAAAATTTTACCAATGACCATCTCCATAGGTGGTCTATCTTCTTGTTTCCAATTTTGCGCATACACAGTTCTTGCAGCTGTTATGATATGTATAATCATGTATTGGAGGTGCCTTTGAATGTAGTTTCTATTATAAATTTAAAACATGCTTTAGAAATGTACTGCATGCTTTCCAAAACTGTACCAGAGTATTGTTAGTTTTCAACCATTGGTGACTAGAATAAACACTTCTCCCTAATGAATTGTCTGCCCTTCTGTAGTCATAAAAAAAAAAGTCCCCTTAGCAGTATTGTATTGGCAGAAGTCCCCCTGCAGAATAGCTATTGTTAAATGAGCAAACAGGCTTTCTTGAAGTCTTCTCCAGTGTCTTCCCATGTGGTGCCAGCCATCCAGGAGCAGTTTAAAAGGTCATCTGCATATAATCTGTCCCTGTAATCTAACACTCAGATAGGTGAGGATGATCACAAATGAGTCAGATAAGAGAAAATAGTGTCAAGGCAATTATATTACTCAATACCTAGTAACAACTTTTATTAGCAGCTCCTGATTGTTCAGTTGACAAGCTCCTAAAGGAGATTTTCTAGAAGAACATCCATACCATTTTTAAAATAAAATATCAAGGCCCTGAATTGATTGTTACAAAATGCTTCAGAAAGACTATTGAAAAAAAAAAAGAGTTCCAGAAACGGAAAAAAATGCTGAGGTAAGTAGGAATAATTCAACAACCCCCCCAAAACTTCCTAAAAATATGAACTTATACTCAAAGTCTATTAGATGAAACCAGTGAGCAAAATTATGAGGTTTGCAATGGAAATTTGTAGATTTTTTCATAAGCATTTCAACTGGATGACAGTTTTTAGTTCCTCTTTCTTACAGTCTAGTTTCCTTCCTTCTCATGATTTGTTAATATTACCATGAAATGCATACACATTCAGTATAATGGTAGGATATAACATTTTTATTCTTTGGATGAAGTTGAAGCATGAAGTCACATTATTAAAGGAATATCAAGCAAGTTTAATGTTATAACTTTGTAGAGGATAAATACTTGAAATTTGAAAGACTTGGAAACTGGGAAAAATACAAATGAATTTTATTAGTGATTTCAAATGAAGAATTTTTTTCAGTTATTTCTAAAGGACTATTTTTCAGAGAGAAAATTAAGGATTTTTTTAAAGGGAAATATACCAATGATTGGTTTACAAGAAAGCCATTTCATTATTACTATATTATTTACTTCTAAAAACTTGACTAAAATGACACATCACTAAAATATAATTGACCTTGGAGTAGAATCAGACTATACCAAAAACTAAGGAATGTATAGTCTTATGCAGGGAAAATTCCTTTAATATCACAGATGTTTATTTTACAGTAGACACATACCATTCTGTTTAAAATGTACATGCATTTGTTTATTGCACAGTATTAATGACAGACTCTGGACAATGTAGAAGAGCAAAATAAAAAACAGATTATCTCAATTGTTAAAATAATACCATAAGCAATAACATATTTGGAACCAATACATGGTAATGAATTATAATAGATAGCCCCATCATGTGGATGTGTTTTATAGGCCTCCCTGAATGAGATGAGGATGGAAGTCAATCACACTTATAATGAGGAATCTATTCCATAAAGTGGGGGTAGTGCTTACCAGGCCTAATACAGATCCATTTTCATGTAGGGGTGGAATCTGTAAGTCTTCCATTGATCTTTGGACTACATGGATAGAAGCATTCTTGGTGTCCTGTGGTCTCTGATATACTACAATGCTATGTGGTATAGGACTCTAGAATTAGAACTGGGCCAGGAAGCCTATTCCTGGCCAGCGCAACGTCCTCAAGATGGATATAATTTTGCCAAGACATGTCTACTTGACCAGCAGTCTATCCATTGCATTTTGCACCAGCTGAAGTTTCCAAATCATACTCCAAGACAGTCCCCATAGTATATGTTTCAATAGTCCAGTTGCCAAGTTAACCTGGTCTAGGTAAGGTTGCAATTTGCACACTAGCCAAAGCTTGGCAAAGCCCCCTGACCATAGTCTCTACCTTTTGATGTAGATGTGCATCCAAGAAGATCCTTAGCATCTTCAAAAGCAGTTAGGAAAAAAGTGAATAGCTCTAATGGTTAGACATGTATGCCACTCCATCTTGCTAGGATTTAGTCTGAGCTTCTTTCTCTCCACTCAGACTCTGACAGCTCCTGGACCCTAGACTCAGGATCTCTAAATATTTCTAGCTTTGTCTATGAGGGCTATGTGGAACTGAAAATCATCAGCATATTGGCAATCTTTCTTAGCATCTTCTTAAATAACATAGAGAAGATCAAGTCCGAGTCCTGCAGTACCTCACTCTGGAGCAAGCAGTGGTTAACTTTTTTAAATATTTTTTTTTATTTTCTTATATTTTACATATCATCACATATTAATCAAATCATATATAATCAAATAA